>NW_021011486.1:1495318-1610395 GCF_003987935.1 Bombyx mandarina | reverse complement strand
TGCATTTCCAGTCCTTTTGTTTTCTATTTTTTATTCTATTTTATGATTTTGTTTCAGAGTTGTGATTTTTAAGGAAATTAAATAATAATTTTCTAAAATATAACATGCACATACTTTTTTTGATCATTGTATTGTTGATTATCATTCACGTCACATCGCTTCGGAATAGAAACCAGCTTAATTTACACTATGTTGTGTATTGTGCTTAAATTATGGATTGTATTCATCATTTCGGTCCATATAAATAATTATATGGCACCTACCTATATATCGCAGTACTGCGAGTTGACAACCCTTACAAATATCCCAATTTAACCCTTAACCGTGTCAATTTACCCCGGACGCTGGGTAAATTGGGACGGCCATTATTTTACCGATTATTTCTTTAAAATGAATAATTAAAATAATGTAACGGTTTTTATCATCTAGGTACGTTCAAGACTCAACTTATTTCTTTGGTTGAGCAGTGACTATTTAATTGGAACTATTTTAAAATTCAATCTGAAGGTCGATTTTGTCCCTATTTACCCCATTGTACGGTATATCCTTTTCACTTACCGACATCGAGCAAAGAAGGATCGAGATGTATATACTGATTCATATTCTAAATATTTCAGAAAAAATTGTCTATGTCTAATCAATACTTTTTGGCAACACTAAGATCATATGATTGTTCAATAAAGAAGCACGTCTGATAGGCGTAGACTTCTTTCCCCGAGCCAGTCATTAATTTTCTGGCTCTATATCGGCCGTTTTTCGTGTTAGTGGTGTTAAAAATAAGCAGCAGCCATGGCGCTCAGCGATGCAGATGTTCAGAAACAGGTATTTGTTATAAACAAAACTGATTTATCTATAAAATCAAGTATTTTAAGGATTATATGTCACGATCATTGATCGGGATATGCCATTGTAATTTCGACAACTCATAAGACTGCCTCGACTGGACTTCATGTTTTTGTGCATTATACTCCGTATTTTTGATCAGAATGTTTATATTTTTCAATACAGATCAAGCACATGATGGCCTTCATCGAACAAGAGGCCAACGAAAAGGCCGAAGAAATCGATGCGAAGGCCGAGGAGGAGTTCAACATCGAAAAGGGCCGTCTTGTCCAGCAGCAACGTCTCAAGATTATGGAATACTATGAAAAGAAGGAGAAGCAGGTTGAACTTCAGAAGAAGATGTAGGTTTCTGTAAAACTAACACATAACCTTCTGCATACTCAAAGAACATACGAACGAACAATCATGTGACCAAGCAGTATTGATTACAACTATTACGATTTCTCAAATTGAACATTCAATATGTATTAGGTGTTACAATAGAAAAGTCACAACATTTCAAACAGAATAGAATTATCAAATAATCTAAAAAATTAGAAATTACGAATAGTAAAAATGAAACAATAATGAGACTTAATGTGACTTTTTATAGAGTAACTAATACATAATAATATAATGTAAATGACATTTTTGATTGACATGGGTGATCGTGCAGAGCCTTAAACAGTAAAAAAGAAGCAACACTTTAAAAACATAAAATATTGTGATGCAATTACATTTCAATAAAATCATAAATGACAAGATCAAAAAAATTCAATTAATTCTATCTAATATAACTAGTAGTTATAAAATTTAGACAACCACATTTAGTGAAAAACTTCACATTCAAGTTTTACATTGGTTGTATGTAATTGATTATAAAAGTGATAAATGGGATGGAATAATAAAATATAATTGAGTCGACTATTATCAAAGCCGGCAATCTGACTTTTGGACAATGATTGGTAAATCAGAAAAACTAATTATTGACTTTGTATTCCATTGGCAGTCACAAAAGTCTTCGGAACGACATCTTAGATAAATAACAGGCTAACTATTAACCTTTATTTAATGCAGGTTTTGAACCGTATTCTTTGAAGGAGACGATTATATTCAAATCAATCTGTATTGACATATCAATAAAAATTTTTTGTCCAAATGCACAGATTGCCACCTTTGATAATAGACGATTCAATTATTTAGATAAACATGACATCTTTTCAGAACACTAACACTTTGACATTCTTGTTCTGGGAATGACTTCATTATAAATGAAGATTTCATTATAATACAAAATAATCTACAGTAGAGTTCAGAATATTTGTTTTAAAAAAATTGAAATGGGCAGATATAATTTCTTTTTAGGTTAAAAATCCATGCAATGTACTTAATAGTATTTATATCACTGAATGGATGATAAGGTCATTACACAAACTCACTATCTTGATAGATAGTTCTGATAAGAAAATCTTAGAAACACTTTTAACATAGCAATTTTTGCCTTAAAATTTAATGTTCTAAAAATTGGTCTATGATAATAATGAGTAAAATCAAAGAAACAAAATTAAAATTGGAAAAAATAGCAAATTATTAAAAACCAAAATCATGTTTCTATTGATATTTTTTCTTTATTTATTTACTGAAACATAAAGTATGTGATTATTTAGGTTAGTGAAGATGATTGATTACTTTCTAAGTTATTTTTATCTAAAACGATGAATTATAAATAAAAAAGGCACAATAAAAAAGCAGAAGCTATTCACTCAGTAGGTATTTCACATTTGAATGATATGAAAAAACAACAAATGAGTCGACTATTATCAAAGGTGGCAATCTGACTTTTGGACAATGATTGGTAAATCAGAAAAACGAATTATTGACTTTGTATTCCATTGGCAGTCACAAAACTCTTCAGAACGACATCTTAGATAAATAACAGGTTAACTATTAACCTTTATTTAATGCAGATTTTGAACCGTATTCTTTGAAGGAGACGATTATATTCAAATAAATCTGTATTGACATATCAATAAATTTTTTTTGTCCAAATGTACAGATTGCCACCTTTGATAATAGACGACTCAAATGATACATTTGAGAAACAAAAAATTAATGAACTAAGTCATAATATTAATATGAGTTAGATAATCTAGAATCGAAACAATCTAAGTACTGCAATGCATTTTGTGATGTTGAATATAAAAATCATAATTTACTGCGATATTAAACATATAACTCATCATATACATATTATATTTATTATACTTGTACCATTTTAAATGGTCAGTAACAGTAATTAACAGTAAGTAACAGTAAAATTATTTCAGCCAATCTTCGAACATGCTGAACCAAGCTCGTCTGAAGGTACTGAAAGTGCGTGAAGATCACGTACGTAATGTACTTGATGAAGCTCGCAAGCGCCTGGCTGAAGTGCCAAAGGACACCAAACTGTACTCAGAGCTGCTGGTCACACTTATTGTGCAGGCTCTCTTCCAGGTATAAATTTATTCATTTTGGCAGTAAAATAAACTGTATGAGGTTGATCTGGAACACAAATTTATTGATAAGCAATAATACTAACTCGTTAGTTAGAATAACACTACATGAGGTGTAGCGGTTTGAAGTTCACAGATGGGAATAGACAATACAATAGATATATAATAATTAATCCATAGAGCATTGTGAAAGGGATACCATATAAAATTAAACAAATTACTATCAATACAACAATGTATTTTAATGGATTTTGCCTTTGTCATAAAGTAATAATAAAAATGACCACAAAGACTAAAACTCTTAGATAAAATTTTATAAAACGACAATTTACAAGACAAGACATAGATCTAAAAAATTGTTATGGTCTCACTGGAGTTAGACTTGCAAATACAATTCTAAGATATTTTACTTCCATCATTCACTTATAAATTAGAAAAATCGTTGTACTTGTTTTGTTATAGCTCATGGAACCCACTGTCACCATCCGCGTCCGTCAAACCGACAAGGCTCTGGTGGAGTCCTTGCTCGGAAAAGCTCAACAAGACTACAAGAATAAGATCAAGAAGGATGTTGTGTTGAAAGTCGACACTGAGAACTTTTTGTCGCCCGACACCTGTGGTGGTATCGAGCTGGTTGCAGCCAGGGGACGTATCAAGGTAAGTTCCGTTTCTTTATTGGCAACTACGTAGCTTGGTAGATCTAAGAATATAAAATATAATTACGTCTAAAACCAAGAAAAGCTTAGCACATGAAATCGAATTTCCAATTTTTGTTCAAATAAAAACAGCAGACAGTGGAAACAGGTGAAGTGGAAAAGTTATTTTATGATGACTGGATTTTTGACACACAGAGCCTGCACATGCTTTTAAAGTCGACTTGCTTAAGTCTGCAAATCGTTTTTGGAAGTGAAACTTCTTTAGGCGCATGAGGGTAAAAATTTTACAGATGTAACGTCACACAGGTATGCAACGGAAGTGTCATATTTAACTCAATCGGAAACATGAGAAACGGCGCCAGTAAATCAAACTACTATTGAAATTAAGTACTTGTCAAATGTCAGTAGTAGTAGTTGTTGTATTTTTCCAATTGGAAAGGCAAATGTATCATACCATACAGCCTAATATTTTATAATTTTTTTGTGAAAAATGTTAATAGGAATTGAAATGAAATGAAAAGAATTTGGAACATTAATCAAATAGCATGAAATTAAATTAGTCAGTTTTGGGTGGTGACTTTAAAATTAATTTTGCAGTTGATAATTCCAAATCATTAATTAACTTTCTAGAAGAAAAATTTAGTCTACAGCTAAATAATAATCCAAACACACCAACTACAAATTCAGGAACGACAATAGATGCTATTTTTACAAGATATTTAGATAATGTGGAAACACGAACTTATATTGCATATTTTACGTATCATAATGCTTTAGTCACAACAATACCAATAAAAATCGCGTCGAATAATGTAAATATAGAAGACATAAATTAAAAAAAAAAACTTTATATTTTATATTAATTTTCAACACTTAATACTTTAATGACAATTAAATTCCTAACATATCTTCCTTTTTCCCTTCCTCTAAGTCTCGGAAATCTAAAGTTTTAGATTTGTATAAATATAAGCAAGACTTATAAATTAGTTCGCCAAAGAAGTTTCACTTCTGACATATTGTGTACTTTGTACGCACGCACTTTTTTATATATTGTTTAGTTGGGTGGACGAGCTCACATCCCACCTGGTGTTAAGTGGTTACTGGAGCCCATGGACATCCACAACGTAAATGCGTCACCCACCTTGGGATATAAGTTCTAAGATCTCAAGTTTAGTTACAACGGCTGCCCCACCCTTCAAACCGAATCGCATTACTGCTTCACGGCAGAAATAGGTAGAGTGGTGGTACCCACCCGCGCGGACTCACAAGAAGTCCTACCACCAGTCGTATGTCACGTATTGTAGGTTTGTAAGGAATTTTAATTGGTTCAAGGAATTCGAGGACGTTTCAAGGTGGGCGAGCCCCGATAACAGCTTATCAGTAGATGCCGGTGCCCTACTAAGCCAAAGAGTATTTTACAGATCAGCAACACTCTGGAGTCTCGCTTGGAGCTGATCGCCCAGCAGCTGCTGCCGGAGATACGTAACGCCCTCTTCGGACGCAACCCTAACCGTAAATTCACCGATTAATTCAACGGTGAACACGAACAAAGTTTGTTGTTACTAACAATTTATTTTAAAAAAAAGAAAAATTCGTATTTATGTAGAACTATGATAATGTTGAAATAAGTGTTTTCTTTTCTTCCTTTGCCTAATTAATTATATCGTTATGATGAAGCGTACAATTTTACCTGTTAGAATGTTTACTGATGTATGTTCCCGTTGACCCTTCATGAAATGTGTAATCGTGTGACCCTGAATATTTCTGATTCCTGAGCATTCCGATGTGCCCATTCTACTTTTAACTGTACGTTAGTTTCGCCTATAAAAACAATTTATTCATAAGTATTTTATTGGTGCAATTCATTCAAATAATGGAACGTTCAATGTAATTTAGATAATATAGTTTATAGGATTTGGAAACGGTTTAATTAAGATGTTACCACAGTTAACTAAGTCGGGTTATAAGTCTAAAATTCAAATCGTTATTCGTTACAGTAATTAACGTATTGGCACCTTCGTCGTTCGTATATTAAAGCACGTCCACGATTTGGCTTAGCAACGGTAGATCTTTTTTTCTGTTCTACGTATAATAATATGATTTTAAATCTTCCATTAATGTTTCGAAATATCGGTGTAAATGTATCTTTATCTTTAGTAGGCAGTGATTGTTGTCTGTGAGATTGGAAGCGGACTGCAGCATCCCATGTTATGTTCACTCAAATCGAAGCAAAGATTTGGCTGGGCGTAATGTGGAGTCTTGTTTCAGTCTCACAGTGAAACAATCCAAGCCTGCTGTGCTTAATGTTCTTGGCAGTGTAACGATTCGACTTGCTTTTGGCTGAAATTAATCCATAGAGCACTGTTAGCTCATATGAAATTAAAAATTTTATTCCCGCATAGCACTGTTACAAATTCTATGTAAATATAAATATGTGTTGAAATGTTGTTTCATTTATAACACCATAAACATTCCTTAAAGATTGTTAACCATCAAAAGTCCATATTTTTCTGCAATCGTTTTAATGGAATTAAAATAATTACATGTTCTTAATCTAAGTCTCTCACATTTCACATTTAGACTACGGAAATCATGAAAAAACAAATATATTTCTTACGAACGTATAATACATTGTAGAAAAATAAACCATAAAAATACGTAGTTTGGTACATAAAATTAATTAAAAAATCGTTGAATACTACTATAATCTAATCACAGCGCAATGAACGGTATTTATCTTAAAAATTAACTACAAACTCAGACATGTATCACCTTCGGTGAGATTACATAAGAATTTTTGAGGCCCATACTTGACACTTGTCTTGGGGATAGACTTAATACGTAATGTGAGTGCTAATAGAAGTATCACAACATACACTTACATTAAACATTTCTATAAATTATTTACTACCTAAAATTAAAACGTTAATTTATGACAAGGACAGAGCAATGCCACAGTGCGCAATTATCCAGTATCCAAATATCCACATTATGAAGTAGTGGGTATCACTGTTCTACATTGTTGCGTCTGATTGTGACTAATTTTTATAGTTTAATAATTGAATTTTACTGTTAGGTATAGCAATTGGCACGAGTGACCTTCACATGTGCAGAAGTGCATTTTTGGGTCTGTGTGGCGCCGGCCATTTCGGTTAGGTACGTGATTGGATCTTCCCGCGTCGCGTCACATGCCGTCATTTGTGATTGGTTTCCGGTGTCGTGCACGCGCATCACTGCAGCAAACTACACTTTCGTCCAATTTTATTAACTTAAACATTAAGTGTATTATCTATGTTTATTAACCGCACATTTTTTATCAACCTCATTTGTACCTCAGAAATGTACATTTAGTACCACAAGTAGTTATTTGAAACATTTTAGTAAAAGTTGGGTTTTTGTCTTGGACCTTGATCAATACTCGTATAAAAAGATAACTTAAGAAATTGCTTATAAGTGCCATAGTTCTTGTCTAAAGTAGCTGTAAGATTCTCTTATAAGCTTATTAATTAGAAATAGGTTTAGGTATATTATTCAAACGATTTCCCTGGCACCATAGAATGTATCGAAAATCTTCTAAAATCTAAAGCTTAAACATATATATTCGTGTATTCGTTCCATAACCGTCACCATAAGGGAAAAGCAAATTTTCGGTAAACACTAACCTTTTGGAAGTCGGTTATTTATGACTATAGTATTAGGGAAGCCCCGGCCAAATCTACTATAAAATGCCTATACATTTTTAAATCCCAAATCGAACGAACAAGGTGGGTCTATGGGCTCCAGTAACCACTAACACCAGGTGGACTGTGAGCTCGTCCACCCATCTAAGTAATAAAAAAAAAAGTTAATTTAATTATGAAAAATTAATACACTAGTGATCCATTTAACTTTTCCCTAACTGTACGATGCGCAGACGGCCCCACTCTTTTGTCGAGGGCTCACGACTCGTGCCGATTACTATACTCAGTGACAAACCGTCGGACCAGTTGGCGGTTACCACAGGATAGAGCCACTACAACAGCCTGTATTTGAAATGTCACACACTTCGAACGTCAAAGCTAAAACAGGCCCGCATGGCCCCCAATCGTCCTACCACCAGTAAAATAATCACTTCGTATTAGGACTAAATGACGTTTTTTTTTTTTTTTTTATTGCTTAGATGAGTGGACGAGCTCACAGCCCACCTGGCGTTAAGTGGTTACTGGAGCCCATAGACATCTACAACGTAAATGCGCCACCCACCTTGAGATATAAGTTCTAAGGTCTCAATTATAGTTACAACGGCTGCCCCACCCTTCAAACCGAAACGCATTACTGCTTCACGGCAGAAATAGGCAGGGTAGTGGTACCTACCCGTGCAGACTCACAAGAGGTCCTACCACCAGTAAGTACCTACCACCAGTACTTTTTGTTTTTTATGCAACGTGCTAATGGATAACAACCACGACCATTTGCGTCGATACTTTTGGAAGAAATTCGAGTAATGTTTTTTTTTTGATACGACAAAATCACAATACACAAGTAGGTAATCACGAATTGATCGTTGTCGACCGGTGTGCTTAGTGCGAGTTTTTTAACGTTTTCGATAGCGTAAAGGTTAGCTCATTTTTGTATGGAATGGGATCGTTTACGTTCGTTTGCCGCTAGGGGCGCTGTTCCAACTGCATACAGAATTTGGCTTAACTTTTACGCTATCGAGAACGTTAAGAAACTCGCACTCAGCACACTGCTTCGTGGAAAACGCTCTTACATTATCTCGCTTGTTCACTTTCTCATTCTAAACTACTAGGTGCGAGACATCCGGAGTATAAGCCGGAAGATATCTCGGTACTCGAGGCTCGTCACGTCGTCTCGCTCCTCTGTCGACGACCAAACTAATACTCCCGGCTTCTTTCACACCATTCGACTTGATTCTTCTCTGCGCTGGCATTATTGCAGCCCGAAGTGACTTACGTTTCTGAAACATTGAAAAAAATCGTATACAAATAATTAAATGCTTAAGAAATTGCACTAAAATACGAAACCATGCATGTGTCTACTTACGACATTATTCAATTACCGTTTTCGATGGTGAACATTCTTGCAAAGCAGCGGGGGCATATTGTGAGTAAAATTACGAATCTAGTTCAATATGAAACGAGTTTATTATATAATTTTAAAGGTATAAGAATATATTGTATTGGTCATTAACAACGCTTTAAGCTGCATCGGGGATGGCGAACTTTGAGTATGATATTAAAGTGCAACAGGCACTTATGTCTTCATTATTACGTTACGTTTGTATGCTTTTAATGGTTCGCCGTCCCTGACCCATATTTTTAAATAAATGTCGTCGTGGAAGGGGTGCTAGAATTTTATATTTTGCTTTCAATTTGTTCTTTATGGCTGTCGTAGTGGTCCACATCCATGGCCGAAGTTTTTGCTCTGTTTACCTCAACGGCTCCGCGCCACCTGTCGGCTGCATGTCTCGCTATTTCCAATCTCTTCTGTTTTCTTATCTGATGTCGTTTATATACAACCTCGATGACGATAAGTACAATACCCCCTATTATACCAGCCAACACCAATATGAAAACACCAGCCATGTTTTTCAAACCTAAAGTGTTTGGTGTTTTTTCATTTTCTTCGCAATTCAACATATTATTTCGCAGAATCCATTGATTATCGAGTGACTCCATTATACCACCTGCAAATGAACTTAAAATTACAGAAGCTTCTGATTTACATTGACTATAAGATTATATTTAAGTTCTATCTCACAACGTACTCTCGTGGAAATCCAATATTGCAAGCGTTACTAAGTCTGCCCAAGGTGATCCTTTCTGTAATCCGACGCCATAGCCTGATCTTCCAAATAATTCTCCTGCTGTCACCAACTCACAGTCTTGAGCTGCTTCAAATTCCAGACGCGAGGAATCCCAAATGAAGGCCATTAACTTTCTGAAGTTATAATTTTATAAGCTTCAAATAACTTCTTCTCGAAAACATCAATGAATTCGCTCAAAATAACATTATTATTTACCCATCTTTCACATCTTGAATAGCTTGCTCTGCGCTGTCGTAATTATTTGCCTCCATGGTTCGATACATATTTGAAAGTTCCACCTGTCTTCTAAAGTACATGTCCACCGCCGAGCCTTTCACAGTCGCACAAGTTAAATTTTCCATTGTGTTTCGTAACTGTGAAATTCAGGTATTTAAGTAAGAATTCTTGATGAAATATTACAAGAAATAAAACGTAGGTACGTACTCTAGCATCGTTGATTCCAGTAAGTTTTGTTTTAGGTCGTTCAAGTACAAGGAACGCGGCTAAATTAGCAGTATAAGAAGCAACAATGATCATTGCAAAGCCTGCCCAGACCATACCCAGTACTCGAGCTGAAAAGCTTCGCGGTGTGCCTGAAGAAAAAAAGCCCTATTATTTATTGAAAAAACAACACGTATCCTGTATTTAAAAGTAACTAGTACCTTCGCCAATTCCGCTATTCAACAGAACGCCCCAAGCAAACCAAATAGCACTCGATAGATTTAATGCATCTTCTTCGGTTCCATCGATATTTGCGAGCTTAAATCTTCCGAAAGGAGAAAATCGGTCCAAAAGATATAGCACGAGAGCAACAACGTGTACAGACACCATAACCAAAATCCAGAGAGTGTTAGAAAATGGTTGTAAGAACGACACTAAGGTCGACGATCGAGAAGGCTGAAAATTAACGTTACAAATCGTTAAAATTAAAATTTAACTCAAGGCATTACTGTTTTAAAACTTAAAATACTTTCATCTATTCTAAAACTTCAAATCAAAGAAAATTGTCATGTCGTTTATTTATACACTAATTATGGTACGAAACATTTTACCTTTTTTTCAAGAATTGTTATTCCTTGATACTTAAAAGGCTTACTGAACTCGATGAACTCTGCCCTTTCGGGATTGATGGTTAGAGGTGCGACAATCATATCCGCCCGTTCGTACACTAGCTCAGCTAAAATTATACACAAAAAACAAAAAGAAACGATTTGAACAATTATGATGAAGAGTATATGAGAGTAACTTTATTGAAACTATAATAAATTTTGTTACCGATAAGGCCAGTCCATTCTTTCTTAGATCCAGGAACGGATAAATTACGTATTATGTAATTACCAAATTGCCCGTCCGGCGAAAGAGCCACCGAATACGTAAAGTTAATAGCCTTTGAAAGATATTTCAAGAGGTCCATACAAAATCCTTTGCAGCAATAAAGTTGACCTACAAATAAACAAATCATCTTGTTCAAAATGTAAAGAACTTTCAATATCAACTTAAGTATGATCGATAGAATAAAAATAATACCGTACCTGTTTCGTCGCTAGCATTGTAGTGAGGACAAGGTATTTCTTCCGGATAACATTCGCTACCGTCGTCAATACGTCGAGTATAAACAAAAGGTTTTTCTTCAATTGTTAAAACCTTCAAATTTAATTCATCAACGATTTAAAAACATAACCATAATATTTACAAATTATGCCTAAGAACAAGTAATACCTTTAAATGTGTAGGTATCATAAAGCCCTCAGGTTTGGAAGTACTTCGACCCATCCATATTATCTCATGTTCCTTCAATTCCAGACGCATTTTTTGTGTTTCCTACAATATAATATCATGATGGACTAGTAGTAATAAATAAAACTACACTGAAAGTCAGCTTTGATTGGTATTTGCAGTTTTACCTTCGAATAGAAGTACTTTCCCACCGCGACGTGCTCGCCTTGTGCCCTAACGTTCACCATGTCATATTCCGCATGGACACGATCTCCGTGATCATCGAACGCTACGTGTCCAGTCGCTCCATTCTCTAAACTTTGCTTCCTTATGTAATCAAACAATAACCTTCCCGTTGTCCAAATGGATCCAGAATTGTCGCAATCCGACGGCGGCGCGTGGATCTCTTCTGAAGTGTTCATGTCGCGAATAGCTGACGCCAAAACGTATCTGTGCAAAGATTAATTTAAAAATAATTACAAGCACATCCTTCTCATTAATATTTATTTATTTTAACACGTTTTTATCAGCCTGATCTGTAGGTATGTATTTATGTAGGTACCTACATAATAACGTGTAGGTGTGTTCAACATTATTTTCATAAAGTCCAAGACGCTCAATTAACTGGGAAATTTGCGCACCTATCAAGAACTAATACCCTGAAGAGATCAACAGGATAAAAAATGATTTAGATTTTGTAACTTTTTTTTTTTCAGTTTAACATTTATTTATTTCCCACTTACATCGAGTCCTGAATGTGTGCGTGTTCATTGGTTGCGTTCACAAGACGCAATCCTAATAAGCCTTCCGGTGCATTGGCAGCGTCCAACGCTTGCTCTGTAACCATCCAAACGTATCCAACAGTAGTCATATTGAGGTATGTGGCATCACGGAATATTATTTCAGCATCAGTTTTACTGCAAAAACGCAATAATTATCTTCTTTAGTAAAATTCTATAACAACGAATGTCGTTTTTGTTTCTTTATTACCTTGCATACATGAGAAATACTCTGGCTTGGGCACTTTTTACGTCCATAAGGCTCTCTGTGAAAGAATCTAGGCCAGGCTCGAATTCGATAACCAGTTCGACTACGACTTTACGATCGACGTCCTCGTCTATGCTTTGAGATGTTGTCTGGAACCTGAGCATTAATTAATGTATAGTACGGTAGGAATGGGTTCGCGAATAGGTGTGGATAAAGGTTCGTTTGGAACCTCTGAGTCTGCGGAGGGACTTCGGTTCCCTCTGTATTTTGTGCCGTATGCTCCATGGGGAGTGCTCTGAGGAATTGTTTGAGATGATATCCTTATCTCCTTTTTATCATCGTACCTCCCGCCAACGGAGCAGAGTTCATTCATATAATCTGGAACCGCTGCGTTCATCGACAGTGCGTTTCCAGAGGTCTTTTTTGCCACTATGGAATGAGCTCCCCTCCACGGTTTTCCCGAGCGCTATAACATGTCCTTCTTTAAAAGAGGCTTGTGGAGAGTATTAAGCGGTAGGCAGCGGCTTGGCTCTGCCCCTGGCATTACTGAAGTCCATGGGCAACGGTAACCACTCACCATCAGGTGGGCCGTATGCTCGTCTGCCTACAAGGGCAATAAAAAAAAAGGTTAATAATTTGTAAAATAAGATAAGTAAAGCAATAAATTACCTTATCGTTTTTTCGATAACTTACCTGCCCAAAATAGCTCTGCCGTCGGTATCCGAGCTATGAATGACAATAACTTTCATGTAGTTAAAGTGCTTGAGGACATCAACCCATACGTCAGCCTGATGCGAATACGGTGGCACAGTGCGCAGGAATGAAACGTGGATATTTTTGTCGGAGAACGCTGAGTCGCGCGATGATATCCCTATGACCGGTATGTGGTAAAACCCGCTGGTATATGAAACAGCAGCTGGTGATAAATCTCCAGTTAGCGGATGGGAAACCACTACTGCGTAAACCTGTAAAATAAAATTAAAGTAGTTACCATACTTAGACAACATTGTAGGACATCATGAAGACTTTTTTTATTGCTTAGATGGGTGAAAGAGCTCACGGCCCACCTGATGTTAAGTGGATACCGGAGTCCATAGACATTTGTAAAGTAAATGCCACCACCCACCTTAAGACATGAATGAGTTCTAAGGTATCACTTTTTACAATGCAGTACGTAGTATGTTATTATTAAAAGTATATTGGGTGCCAGCAGTGAGTTTCTGAAAGAGTTTGAAGGGTGCGGCAGCCGTTGTAACTATACTTGAGACCTTAGAACTTGTATCTCAAAGTGGGTGGCGCATTTACGTTTGGATGTCTATGGGCTCCAGTAACCACTTAACACCAGGGGGGCTGTGAGCTCGTCCACCCATCTAAGCAATAACAAAAAAAAAGAGAGCGACCCATCTGGTAGTAAATAAATTTTAAGAACAAATTTTATTGGTTTATTTGCCGCCTAACTTAAAATAAATATTATAACTTTACAATGAATCTTAGGCTAATCTATAGCATATTGCGGCGGCCGGAGAATATTCAAAAAAACACCGATACGTAAGTATATTACTTATCGTGGTCGCTGCTAATTACATATCCGACCCAAGGGACTGGGCAAAGCAAAGCAGCCGTCGCCCGAAATATGTTTTTACTGTCTTCAAGCACCGGTCACCGTCCTCGTGAATTAACCAATAGACATAGCCCACTGAGTTTCTAGCCGGATTTTCTCAGTGGGTCGCAATTTCGATCCGGTGGTAGATTCTGCGGAGCGCTGCTCTTGCTAGGGCTAGTGTCAGCATATTCTCTGAGGTTAAGCCCGTGAGCTCACCTACCGGTGTGCTCGTAGCCGGAATAGCCCCTTAGGCTACCAACGAATAGGTAGGGGAAAAATATTCAAAAAGATATATACGAATAGATACTTACTCTATGAGCAATTAAATCTTTGCAAACGTTGAGGGCAGTTTTTATCGGATTAGGGTCCATTAGAATTGAATAATCATGATATGTGACGCCACGCGGTACGTATTGATCTTTAAAATTGAGATTCTGAAAAAAAAATACGAATTATCGAAATGAAGTTGAAAAATATTATGTGTGCTGAAAATATTATGTACGTACACTTTATTGTACGCATAAATATTCAAGAACAAATTTAAATAAACGTCCATTTGAAATATCTAAATGAGCTTAAGTCATTGATGGGTTTTCTAGCTGCAAGCCACCGGTGGAAAAAAATTGATCCTGTATGATCTATACTAATATTATAAAGAGGAAAGATTTGTTTGTTTGTTTGTTTCGAATAGGCTCCGAAACTACTGGACCGATTTGAAAAATTCTTTTTCCATTAGAAGGCGACATTGTCCCTGATGAACATAGGCTATTTTTTTAATCCTTTTTTTATTTTATTTTTTTGGTTTCATGTGTGTTTTAATGTTTCCGAAGCGAGGGCGGGTCGCTAGTATGAAATATATTTGGGAAAAACTGTACAGCATGAAAATTTAAATAGATACACAAGCTTATTATTTCAACTTTTCATAACACATTTTTAGTATTGCAATTAGTTTTTATTGTAACTAGTTCTGTTTCCACAGAAGTCGTTTTAATTTTTTATTCGAAAGTTATAACAGGCTTAAAAGTACCGAGATAGTATCCTTGAAGAAAGCTATGGATTCGTTGCTAGAAAGAACACCTCCAACATTGTAATAGGTCGGATTGGAAAATCTTCTTCTGTCAATCTCTGCATGAGCCAGTTGACAGCATAATACCAGGACGAGGAAGAACTGATAGGACCTCATCCCGGACGCCTAAAAGTTGTAATTTTGTTAAAAATAGAAAAAAAGATTGAAAGGAACGTGTATTTTCTTAACTATCACGAAATGTGTTTTTTTTTGGTGGTGAATTTTAATTTACTGGTGGTAGGACCTCTTGTGAGTCCGCGCAAGTAGGTTCCACCGCCCTGCCTGTTTCTGCCGTGAAGCAGTAATGCGTTTCGGTTTGAAGGGTGGGGCAGCCGTTGTAACTGTACTGAGATCTTAGAACTTATATCTCAAGGTGGGTGGCGCATTACGTTGTAGATGTCCACGGGCTCCAGTAACCACTTAACACCAGGTGGGCTGTGAGCTCGTCCACCCATTTAAGCAATAAATAAATAAAAATGTGTGTAAATATTTTGTTCGAATACCGAAAAGTATTGTACCACTCGGTTGAGATAGATAGATTTGTGCGTGCCAGATTTTGTCAAAGACCTGCACAGCACAAATAAGGCAGAGCATATCTCAAGCATAAATGTCTCAAAAGGAAAACTAAACTACTGTAAGAGTCAGAGCGTAAAGTCAGAGTTCAAAATCCAAATTTTTCGATTTCACATCGAAAGTCAACTTGATAAAAAAAGAAATGAGTTAAAAGCTCAATCAGTGGTCATTTCCTATAGCTAATAATCATGGGTTGACGTATCCTACAAGTCGTAGGATACTTACAATTAATTAAAATCAATGCCGTTTGCTGTACATATTACAGATAAAGGGAATTCCGTACCTACCTGAAGTCAGCTGATGAGAATCAATATAACAAAAATTAAATTTAATGACCATTACATACATTTAATGACCACCACAAAATACATTTACATAATATTAATTGCGCTTCGTTATATGAAAATAAATTTTAATGAGACCTTAAAGGGATCTCGTTAATAAACGAGACACATAATTAAACACCCGGTTAACCCAACGCCTAACTTTTGATTAAACTTGAATATTTCACAGCCTCTATTACGTAAGTCCAGTGTTTTCGTTACTGAACTTACAAACAACCATACATTATTTTGCGACTCACCGGTCTTTGTTACTGGTTCAGTTAAGCATTGTTTTTTCCGTAAAACAAACAGGGAATTTCGGAGATGAAAAGTAAAAACAAGATATTGGATGCTGTAGATGGAGCCTACGTCTGCAACAGTACGGCGCTTGCGTATAAATATCTAATCAATGCTTCTCTTATTACGTTATATAAGTGAAAATGAGTGTAGAATTGTGGCATACCTACTACTCCTTTATATTTTTAAGCTAGAACTAATTAGACCAAGAACATTTTCTATTATATAGTTTACTTCAAATTCAATTTAATTTTTATAAGCATCAAATTCAATTGTGACGTTTCTAAAATTATATTTTTGTTGTTTATAAAACACTCATCAAAATTTCACTCAAGTTAGCCGTTCTAAATGGCTTAATTGAGTATCTTTAAAATGGTATAAATGACATCTGGAAGCAAACCCATATCTATTGCACCCTCAGCCATACATATATCTGTGACGACCTAAATCATTATCTAACTTTTATTAATGTTTTTGGGTCACACTCACGACCAGCTTAGAAGGTTTCTGGCGGTCGTTTCTGAACTTTCTTTTTCGGTTTTAAAACATCAAGTTTTCGAAAAAAATGGTTTACTCTGACATCCTTATTTTGTACCTATGTTAGATGAATATGATTGCAAAGTATATAATTGAATTAAGCCCGCTAATCCGGAGACATTAATTAACTGTCTCAATATTTAATTAAAGACAACGGCTTTACATGACAACAAAATGTATTATTGTTTATAATATTTGTATTATAGTAGGTAGGTACATAGCATGCCAACCGCCACTGGGGCAGTGTGTGTTGCTAAGTAATATTTATCTGAAATCACTGTATTCATCTCTTCTGCGTTTCCAGCCGCATTTCCCCAGGGTTATCAGAATGTATTTCATCAATCGTCGTTTTAAAAAGAGAATTGTCGACTTGTACGAGTTCCGAAAATCATATGTGATCTCAAGCTCATTTGCCTATGAATAAATAAAAATAATGGCATTGTAGTCTAATTTTACATTTAATCAATAATCCAATCCCATTACTTTGTTCCCGAAAACGGCATGCATCCGTCCTGCCGACATCGCTCACCACTGCTTTTCAATATACCTACGTAGGAAGACCATTGAGGATTACGGAAATCTAGTAATAAAATAACGGAAGGGTATTTTATCTGAGGACGCAGAAGTTCGAAGAGGCTAAGGTAAGGTAAGATAATAATTATCAGAAAATAATTTGAAAGTACGCAATGTTTTTTTCTATTTTATTTAAAAATTAAAATGACAATACAAAATACATTTTCTTAATAGATAAAAATGTGATCTTATTCGTTTACAGAAAAGTAACTAAAATATATTTTTATTATCGAAAATTCAATTTCATCATTTATAGCGATGTTATTATGTTGTTAATTTTAAGCCCACGCCCACGGTCCGCTAGAAGGAGACCAGAGTTTCACAGGCCAATCGGATGCAGGTGTACGCAGCGCTGCAGCAGCAGCAGTGGCTGTGTGCTGTGCTGCAGTAGCCGCACCAGCTGCCCCGGAACTTTGTATAACTGACAGCTTTAAGTTTTCTATATCTGTAAAAAAATTGTATGTGGTTACCCTAAATTAAACGCTAATTACAACGGTCACTGTCCTCAAATCCAATTTACATTGAAATTTATTCATTTGCATAGATTTTAGACTTCTCTTGCTCACTGTACGTCGAAATTAAACACAATACAGTGTTCAATAAACCCAAGTTAATAGGACCCGTAGGCCGGGCGCGGTCCCGCCACGCCGCTGCAGTGCACGTAGAGCGCATCGTACTATACTTGGGCCATTACAAACGTGCGACCCTAAACACGTCATTACGGATTCTACCGATCCATTAACGGTGCTTTTAGGTACCTCAATCACCGCCGAACCCGTCGCTTGCGACGTAGGTCTCGGCGAGTAAATTAATCCATAGACACAGCCCAATGAGTTTCTCGCCGGATCTTCTCAGTGGGTCGCGTTTGCGATTCGGTGGTAGATTTTGCGAAGCACGGCTCTTGCTAGGGCCAGTGTTAGCAACGCCTCCGGTTTGAGCCCCGAGAGCTCATCTACACGCTAGGGTAAAGCTGATATAGCCTCCAAAGGATATCAGCATAGGTAGGAAAAGAAAAAAAACGCTATCGTTTGTTGTGTTAACTCGCTCGTGTGTACCGTCATCATGTCTAGTGTGGGTTTATCGTAAACGACTTCAATATAAAAACCAATGTAATCGAACTAGACAACGACAAAACAGCTATGAAGGATTTCGTAGCTATTAATGAGTGTTATCGATAAAAATTTTGCAAATGTCGTAAGTGTTTTCAGCAAAACGTGAAAAAACAGAAGAGTAAAACGAATTACGTAAATCTTGAGGTTTTTTTTTTATTGCCTTTGTAGGCAGAGGAGACTTCATGCGGCCAATGATCGGAGGCGCTGGCGGGACATCACAAGGAGTAAAATCATGTCGAATTATAATGGTCACGACCCTCAGCAGTGAGGAAAGGACGCGAGGAGGAGGAGGCAGACGAGCATACGGCCCACCTGATGGTAAGTGGTCAACGTCGCTCATGGACGTCAGCAATGCCAGGGGCAGAGCCAAGCCGCTGCCTACCATAACACAGTGTCGGTGTTTAATTTAAAGAAAATAATCAACTCACAATTAGTGACTCACTATTTATTACCTGCGTTCTGTAATCTAGCAGCCTGATTACTAGCAGCTCTTTCTATAGCTTTGGCAGCAGCGGCTTCCCTGGCTGCGGCAATCTTCTGCGCGACAGCAGCTCTTGCCTTTGCCGCGGCGAGCTGTGCTTGTGAGTGAACCGCGGCTTGTGCTGCTTCCAATGCATGGGCACGAGCGTTTCTAGCTGCTTCCTCACTATTTAGAATGTTATGTAAGCAGTTATTATTGTTCTGTAATGTAGTTATTTAATAAAAATATAAAACGAAGACAGACATTTCAGATCAGACATTTTGTTGATGGGTAAAAAAAAATCTATCCTGTTAAACGAAACATACATACGAACTTTTCCATACCATTATTCTATGTATTTTTTTTTTTTTTTATTGCTTAAATGAGTGGACGATCTCACAGCCCAGGTGGGTTGTGACCTGGTGTTAAGTGGTTATTGGAGCCCATAGACATCTACAACGTAAATGCGTCACCCACCTTAAGATATAAGTTCTAAGGTCTCAAGTATAGTTACAACGGCTGCCCCACCCTTCAAACCGAAACGCATTACTGCTTCACGACAGAAATAGGCAGGGTGGTGGTACTTACCTACCCGTGCGGACTCTCAAGAGGTCTTACCACCAGTTTCGCATTTGTATATTATATTTCGAAAGAACTGTTTATTTGTACGTCACGCAGTACAAAAAAATGTACTTCAAACACAAGCCAGCGTCTAACACGTTTTATAGTGTTAGAGCAATCTGGTTACTTCCCTGACCTCTTGTGAGCGGCGTGCGCTGCAGTTGCTTCTTTTGCGCTGGCGAGACTCTGGTGTTGAAGAGCAGCATGCTTAGCGGCGGCAACCTCGTGTTGCGCTGACATCACCGCCGCAGCTGCAGATTTGGCTGCGGCTATAGCACCAGCGACATCAGAATTTGTATCCGACGACCAGCCTGTAGGAAATTCCCTATTTTATCCTATTTACCAAAATGAACATATTTACTGTTTAGCTTCTTCGGTAATGGCTTGCCCATGCCCTTGTATTAAGGTTGATAACATTAACGACGGTAACTACTCAACATCAGTTGAGCCGTATGCTCGTCTGCCTACAAAAGCCTATAAAAAGAATTTGTAGTGTTTGTTGCAGTGAATTATTAAAAGCTTCTTCATTATATGTAATTGATATGCTTAACAGGATACATACCATGAGGAATTTGCAGCCAACCGGCGGAGCCTGGCCATCCATACAATTCTGGATTGACTAAGCTCCTTTTATTGGGTTTTGTGGCCACGACTAGCGCCACAATAAAAGCAAGCGTTACCTAGATGTGATTTAATCATTCGTTAGTAAGTTATTTAAGTTTATTAATTAAGTTTATTAGTTTATTAATTATAAAATTATAATTAAGTATATTTTTACGGAAACAAGTAAATTGCGAAATGTCGATAAATTTCGAGGAATATACGTATGACATTGGAAGCTACTATCTGTAAATCTCTTCTTCATAGTACTGAGACTTTAATCTCACACCTCAAGCTGAGTGACGCAATTCACCTTGTCTGACTATGGGTCGCAGTAGCGATGGATAGCGAAATAGAGAAAAAGATATTCAGTAGGTACGCACGGTATTAAAAGTTTTGTTTTCTCACCAAATTGAGATGCATCGTGTGTTGTTGAGTTCGTAGTAGGGACGAATGTGATGGATGAAAATATATCAAAGCTTTTATATTGTTCGACAAGGAAGAACGATTTTAAAGAAAGGGTTCGCCCTGTTACTGATCACGCAATTACCCGAGAATGAAAAGACGCCCACCTTTCTATTCCTGGTCAAGGTAAAAGTGATTCTTTGTTTATAATGTCTTTTTCATTAAAAGTTTGATCTTTTTTTTATTTATTGCTTAGATGGATGTACGAGCTCACAGCCCACCTGATGTTAAGTGGTTACTGGAGCCCATAGACATCTACAACGTAAATGCGCCACCCACCTCGAGATATAAGTTCTAAGGTCTCAGTATAGTTACAACGGCTACCCCACCCTTCGAACCAAAACGCATTACTGCTTCACGGTGGAAATAGGCGGGCTGGTGGTACCTACCCGTGTGGACTCCCAAGAGGTCTTACCACCAGTGATTACGTAAATTATAATTTTGCGGGTTTGATTTTTATTACACAATGTTATTCCTTCACCGTGGAAGTCAATCGTGAACATTTGTTGAGTATGTATTTCATTAGAAAAATTGGTACCCGCCTGCGGGATTCGAACACCGGTGCATCGCTTCATACGAATGCACCGGACGTCTTATCCTTCAGGCCACGATGACTTCAAAACTCAAACAAGACAAAGTCAACTAGTTTTCATAAAATCATGACCTATGCAATTGTAGTGTTCACTCACGCGGCCGGCATGCAAATCCACTCTCTCCAGCTCACCCAAATCTGTTTCTGCAGGATAGCCATCAGAGCACCACGGTATGTGAGGAATTTCGACCTTCACGAAACTTGGACGATCTAAATTTAGAATCTATAAGTAACTATATTACGGTAGCGTCGGAGCGCTACTTCAACAAAGCGGCGCGACACAACAACCCTCTTATGGTCGCCGCTAATTACATATCCGACCCAGGCAACAGGGCATCGTCTTATATTTCCGCCTGAGTCAGTCACAGCTTTTCGTATTAAATGGTGGAAATGCATGTATCTGATACGGGTGGGTTACACCAATCTGATTATATGCGCAACGAAATTATCGTGTGTTCGTATTTTACTAGCTTTATACTATGCAATTCAGACTTTGACTTCTTGTCAATGGTCGATGGTGGCATTCACGCTATAGATGTCCAGGTTCCAGTGACCACTAAACATCTGTTGGGCCGTTAGATTGTTCACCTATCTATGCAATTAAATTTAAAATATTAGTTCTTAAAAGTATAAAATAAATCATATGAAAGAAAAATGTTACAGGTACATAATGTTATCATTAATAAAATAGTAGCTCTCGAGCTAGGTAGGTACTCTAACAATTACAAAAGTTTTGTAAATTCTCATCTTTTTATTTTAAATTGTGAATTAGTTAACTTTGCCAGAACGCTATTCATAATCAATAGCCGCTACAAATCGATTGATAACTTGCAGTGAATATTCATTCATATCTGAAATATTGTGTATTAATTAATGTAAAATTTTATAGAAAATACACCACTATTGGTTGGTACCATAGATTATACACTTAAGTCGGTACCGACTCTAACACCACAGAGTATCATCAGAGTATTTTGTTTAGCTTCTGACACTTTGACACTGACGCATGTGTATGATTGCCATTCATTTTCATTTCGCTAAAAGATCGGCTTTTCAGTAACATATTTCAGGTTTTTCCGAATAATTTACCTTCAAAGTATTAAAATGTTTTCCTAAAAACTACAAAAATACAATTGTACCGTCTTGAAAAAATATTTTTTGGAATTCTAAATTACAAGGTAACAAAAATCTGTTACGTAAAAATTTAGATTTATTTTTTACATCAAAACCTAAATTTTACTTTTAAAATATTGAATTTAATAACGTACTGTGCCCGTAAATCGTTAATATTGTCCTTACCTTCTGTACTTTATGCTTATCTATAAAAATATATTACTTAGCGGTTAACTTTTTTGAACCATACCAAAGGAATATTCCAAAGAATATTTAGGAATATCTATGTAAAGGAATATTATTATATAGGAGGCATTTACTTAAAATGCCTGCTAACAAAATAAGCCAAGCTAGAACTCTTATGTAGTAAAATCATAGGAATATTAAAAAAAATTACAGATAAAAATCAACCATGAGTGCAAACATGAAACCAGTGAATCCACCTCCTCAGCAATTTTCGTAAGTTTTTTATTTTTTTTATTTTGTCAAGTTGTAGGCATAACAATTCTATAAAATGTCTTTCAGTTTTCAATCTTGTGCTTATTCCATAATAAATATTCTGATTTTGAATAGTTTACCTCTACTTCTTTCAGTTAATTAAAGTAATGTTAACCTTGTTAATGTTCATAATAAGACAAAATAATAGATTTTAAGCATACTGTACATTTGTTTTAATTAACATTATAACCATTCATTACAATATGACAATAATTAACATACATTCATTTTAATTAATCATTTTATTCGCTTAAAAATACAAGCTTCACACACGTTAATACAAAATAATTGTTGTATCAGCAAAAACTCTTCTGGCACGTCAATAATTATGAATTAAATACCACAATGTTTAATCAGGAAGTAGCTTAATTGTGTTTAATGAAGACCATTGTGTAGCACAATAAAGTGCAATTTACCGTCAACAATTGAAATAGGCTACTTAAATTTATTAATGTTATTGAAGAAATTTGAGACAAAATTGAAAAGTCACACTATTTAATGATGAGAAGGTGCACTTTGTACTGCTTAGATAAGTTGAGAAACTCATGGCTCGTCTGGTGTTAAATGCTTAAAGGTAATATGCTTTATACATACTTTGAGACAAACAGTTGATTTCTTAGCTGTATTGTATGTTGGCTGTCCCTCTATTAGAATGCACAACTTGTTTATGATAGAAATACCTGCAATGGTAGTACATACCTGTAGTGATTATATGTCTTTGGGCTTTGGTAACCACTACATAGAAGACTTTTTTCTGTAAGTTCACAAGAATTTGACACTAATCCTGATAAATTTTATGAATAGACTAGCTGTGCCCATCAGCTTCACTGGGCATTTAAAATTAACATTAGTATTTCTCACCCCCACAAAGATTCTCATCATTAATGCCCCACAACTCATGTAGGGAGTCCAACACTCAGTATTAGCCTATCCATTAAGTACACATATCAATATTAGCCTATCCATTAAGTACATGTATTTTCTACATGGATACTAAGTTTTAAGTCAATAGGATGCATGGTTCAGTAATTATAACAGAACATCCATAGAAACCACTGTAGATTTATATATTAGTATAGATTTCAGCGAATTTTAAAACTTAAAGCTTTGGATGTTAACATGTTTACGTATACTTCTGGTATTTATTTTGATCAGATATGGACACATTACACAACACTTTTAAGCAATCTCAGTATTGTCCACATTAATTAGTTATTTTCCTATATACATTTTTCAGATACAAATTAGACACTACAAGAAAATAAAAACACATTAAAATTTTAATTACATGGCAACAGTTTTCATAACTTTTTATTTGACTATAAGATAAGATAGACACATTATATTGTGAGATTATTGATTGCTTATTTTGTATTGGTTTTAGATAAAGATATCTTTGAAGTGGGAAATATTCAGATAAATTTCCTTAACATAGTAAGAACCACATGCCAATTTTTTTGGTCGCATCTTATAGAGGTGGTGCTATTTATAAAATTTCACCTCTTAACACTAAGTGGGTCGTTAGCCCACCTGTCCTATTTAGATAGATATATTTTTGAAATTGACAACTACAAGTAAAGTAGTAGTTGATAGATAGTCAATTATATATTTAAAATAAAGGGAGATATGGAATCCATGTTTTATGCCATTATCTTACAATTAGTATAGAAAAAATGGAGCCCATTATTCAAGAGTTGTGGAGTATGCTCACGGAATTATATTACGAACGAAACTTCGTCTTAAGACCAGTGCACATTAGTCTTGCTAGTGTGTGTGACACTTTAAACTGGGAATACATGGACAGAAATTGCTCACGAAATTTTCTATTGGAAAAATAATGAAAATGCTAGACTTAACAATCTAGGTGTGGCTGTTCATGTATAACAAACAGAAATATATTTGTTTCAGATTAGTACCGAAGATCATCAATGGCGGTATCGCGGGTATTGTCGGGGTGTCGGTCGTGTTTCCGCTCGATCTGGTCAAGACACGCTTACAGAATCAAACAGTGGGACCCAGCGGAGAGAAGCAATATAAGAGCATGTAAGTTTTTTCTTCTTTGAAGTGATGGAGTGCGCTGTCTATATTTAATCTGAACTAAACCATCATGGCTCGTTACCTAAGTGTGACTGATCATAAACGAGATAGAAATAAAAGAGGCCAATCGGAACAACACAGTACCGTCCAAAAAAACGTTTCCTTGATTTGTCTCAATATAAGTATACATGACATCTTAGTATGTCATTCTTGAAGTTTTTTTTTTGCTTAGATGGGTGGACTCGCTCACAGCCCACCTTGTGTTATGTGGTTACTGAAGCCCAGAGACATCTACAACATGAATGCCGCCACCCACCTTGAGATATGAGTTCTAAAGTCTCAGTATAGTTATAATGGCTGCCCCACCCTTCAAACCGAAACGCATTACTGCTTCACGGCAGAAATAGGCGGGGTGGTGGTACCTACCCGTGCGGACATTATTATTCTGTGAGCTCGTCCACACATCTAAGCAATCAAAAATAAAAACTAACTAAACTAAAGTTATAATAAAAACCTATTCTCAAGGCGGTAAACTCGTCTGCCAAGTGTAGGAATATGTAAATACAATTTAAAAAAAAAGTCAACGGCAACGCTTCTTTGTTTTTAAGAAGAGAATAAGGCCGTAATAAAGACAATTTCAATCACAGAAAAAATTTAGAGCTAGTATTTTTCTAATCATTAAATATTACGTTCAATCGTCTATTACCATAGCAACACAATCATTTATATTATTATAAATTATACTCGTCAAATTTTCTTGCACGTGCTCAACCTTGACAATCAATCAATCAATCATAACCGGTCATTTCTACATTTCGAATTTGAATAATAATGTATTCCGTAAACATTGTAGACGTATGTATCTATAACCTAGGCTTGGAAAATAAAACTACATTTAGCAGTAGATTAGGCATGAAAATGAATCTTCGTCTCAGATATTGAAAACCGTAAATTCATTGAATAGAATATGCGAGTTACGTTGTTTTTCATTTGAACGTATCTTTCTTAAGAGAATGTAGATTTAAACCGAAAAATCAATCATAGGTATCTTTAAAACCCGTCGGGAAATTTGTCACAAAACAAAAGCTATATTACACCTTAACCACCTTAACCACCATATATACCATAATAACACCATAAATATATATATAAAAGGGCAAAAAAAAAATATTGACCATTTAGTAAAGCTCATAAATTACGCCGGACTAGATAACTTTTAGACTTGTGTGTATTTTTTTAACAAAAAACCGTTAACTGTTAATTTTTTCCCTACACTAATAACAAAGGCCGATAGGTATACATTTTTTTGTCTATATGTAACAGATAAATTCTCGAATTAGTTCATTTCTTATATTAGCAGAGATATTGTTTGCCTAAGGACAGATTTTATGTTTGTCAATGGAAGGAAATATTTGATTTAAATTTATCTTTTAAAAATGTTCCTAATGGACTGGAACTAAAGTTCAGTTAATTATCTACTTATCTAGGAAGACGGTACAGTGAACACAATACAATTGAGATCTCGACCTCATGTCAAAAGGTAGGTGGTATTATTGACATTGTGATGTAGGCATGATCCGTGATTGTGATGATTGTGATGTAGGCTCCGGTAACATTATAGTACATTAGGTAATTCATAAGCTCGATCAACCAACCAACGAAATTAAAAAAGTTAATACAGAAAAACTATGCAAATGAGAAAATAAATATCATTCTGATGATAATTCGTGAACCTTACACAATCAGTTATGGCCTCACGTACTGCTATTTAGGTATTACTTTGTGTTACACAGGTTGATGTAGTTGGAAGAGTTTTGTAAATTTTTGACGAATTGAATTTAAGCATATATTTTGTTAGCACATGCTGTGACTTACCACCGAAGAACCCGCCAACTTTAACCAGGAACCAAATATGATTCCTCGCATAAAGTAAAGCTATTATTCTTTTTATTTCTTCAGGTGTCTGTGGTATTAATTACCCCTCGAAAGGTGTTTTATTATTAATATGCTCTACAGCCTTTTCCCTATCCACAGGTTGGATTGCTTCAAGAAGACATACGCAGCGGAGGGCTACTTCGGAATGTATCGCGGCTCAGCCGTGAACATTATATTGATAACGCCCGAGAAAGCGATCAAACTCGCCGCAAACGACATGTTCCGACACTACCTCACTTTATCTGACGGGTAAAATTAATCATTCTTATCATATATTTTTTTGTTCGACAGTCAAAACCGCGGTAGTGATGCTAGTGAAGATATCCACGTGCTGCTCCGGTTAATTCGACTTGTTTTTAGTGTCAATTCTCGATATTACCTCGGTAGAATTCTTAATATTCCCTTACTCCCTTAGGTATGGCACACAGAAGAGTACTGCCTAAGTCCTAGCTTGAGTGGTGGTGGTTTTTGAGTGAAATTAGTACAAATAAAGGCAAGGCTTTGCGGAAGTCAGCTAATACGTTTGCTTGGGTTCCTCAATGATAATTTCAGCACCTGTGTAAATTGTACCTGGCGGACGACGCAACACGCCAATTCTTAATAAAAGAAGTGAACATTGTCATGTACTTTGTGCGTGTGAACATTTCAGTGCAAGAAAAAGAATAAACATCTTGGCTAAGTGTTATTTTACTCTCTCTCGACTCTTATCACCAAACTCTTCTTATCAATTATAATTTACGTAATTACTGGTGGCAGAACGTCTTGTGAGTCCGCACGGGTAGGTACCACCACCCTGCCTATTTCAGTCGTGAAACAGTAATGCGTTGCGGTTTGAAGGGCGGGGCAGTCGTTGTACTATACTGAAAGCTTAGAACTCATATCTCAAGGTGGGTGGCGGCATTCGTTATAGATGTCTATGGGCTCCGGTAACCACTTAACACTAGGTGGGTTGTGAGCTCATCCACCCATCTATGCATTAAAAAATAAAAAATAAAACGCTTTTGCTGGTTCAGGCGGTGTTTGGATATGAATAGTAGAGAGCAGGGAAATTGAAAAGTTTTTAAGATTCGTAGTGTCGGGTATTATTCCAAGCCCTAAAATCTAAGTAGACTGATGTTCTCCATAGTTCTTTCCATCTTAACGTTGATGTAATCACGCGTTTACGTCAGATATACGTGATATCCCCGTTCAAGTGAAACTTCGATCTAGTATCGTTGTGGGTTTCGATAACCTCTTAACATAAGACGATACGCTAAAAACACCTAAATAATAATCATTTTTATATTTACGGTTATCTATCTTAATTGTCATTGATTAAATTACGTATACATTTCAATTTTAACACAGATTATTTGTTACAACATATGAATTGATAAAAACAGGTGTCGATGACCTGATTTCTTTTTAAAATGATGATGTTGAAAATTTACGGAATTCATAGTTTTGTGGATTATTAATGATTCCAAATTTGTAAAAAAATATATGTGACGGAGTTGGCTGGATCCATGGTGTTTTTAAAATGATGACGTCAGCGTTGATGATGCCATTCTCTTCATCATTATCATTTCTTTCCATAGTGACAACAATTAAGACTCACTTTGCCAAAAAAATACATTTATTACATTTTAAGTATACTGCGATTTTCGACAGTTACCTATGTGTCAGTATAATTTCTATTTATTTACTTACATATCGTTAAACTCTCTCATTTACATACTTTATTAAAAAGATATTTTATAATTTACATGGTTACGAATGGCTAAATAAAACCTGTTCTCGATCGAAATCGACTGCACGTTCTAAACATTATTAGCTCTGCAATAAAATAATAGATATAAGTAAAACTGTGACGTATCAATAAAGAGATGTAGCAGCATTACTTAAAAATGTGATTTTAAATTGGACATACACATTCTTATGTATAATCTTTACTAATCTATATCTATACTCTATATTAATATATAAATCTACAGTGGTTTTTACGGATGTTCAGTTAAAACTACTGAACCATGCAACCGATTGACTTGAAACTTGGTATTCGTGTAGAAAATACATATACTTAATGGATAGGCTAATATTTATATGAGTGTTGGATTCTCTACACCAGTTGCGGGGGTGTTAATAATGAGAATCTTTGTGGGGGTGAGAAATAATAATGTTAATTTTAAATGCCCAGCGAAGCGGACGGGTACAGCTAGTATAGGTATATTAATAGACCGTTGTTTTTCAATTTAGGTCATTGCCAGTATTCCGTCAGATGGTTGCCGGTGGCTTGGCGGGAGCTTGCCAAATCGTGATAACCACGCCAATGGAACTCCTCAAAATTCAGATGCAGGACGCTGGAAGGATTGCCGCTCAAGCCAAAGCAGGTATAATATAAATTTGGCGTCATATATTATATGCTCATGGATCCTCGTCTACCAATCGATCGCTCATTACCGAGAACCATGATGCACCTTTTCTGGTGATTTGTAGCCACATATGTTGGTTAGTTGGCACAGTAAAGTGCGTCGCGTCCAGGTGATCGGACAGTTGATCAATGCATCTTTTATTAGCTTCGACCCTTCGGTCGTCTTCCATCAACTATAACCAATGCTCATAAGTCTCTTGTTCATTAATATGATCTATGCCTACGACCTCTAAGTTCGACGACAGATGGCGTGTTACTTTTACCGGCGTAACACTATTTCATGATGCATCGCAACGAAGTTTTTTGTGCATAATTAATTATGGTGGAAATGATTATGCGAGACCCTGGTGTTAAACCTATTGTAACATACACAGATAAATCTCGTGTGACGTTAACACCCAGCCTTTATACAGACTCATGACTCTCTGTATCTGGTCACAGCGCATCGAACTTCCAGTAATGCTATGTTGTAGAGGGCCGCACGATACAGCGCACCACGGCTCTAGAGCTGACGAAGAAGTTGCTACGCGAACGCGGTATATTCGGCCTGTACAAGGGAGTGACGGCGACGGCCGCCCGGGACGTGTCCTTCAGCGTTGTGTACTTTCCGTTGTTCGCGACCCTCAACGACCTCGGACCTAAGGAGGGGCCCGGCGGTCATACACCGTTCTGGTGAGTATTAGACATTCAAAAACGCTTATAATTTGTAGACAAATTTGTTAGCATTGGGAAATACCATTATAGAAATAATTGGTACCAAAATATAGATACCAAAATAAACATTGTTAGCACTGGGAAATACCATTATAAGAGATAATTTATACCAAAATATAGAAGATACCAAAATAAAAATACCTAAATGGTTCTGATAATCACTAAAGTGAGCCGTGAGTTCTTCGGTCATCTTATTAATAAAAATAGGTAAATACAAAACAATTAATACCACTTTCTCCTCAATTTGTCAAACAATTTGTTAGTATCTTTTGACAAGAATTTCTATATAAAAATTTAAAATGTTTTGAAAATAGTTTTGTTTTTTTCAAAGGTTTAATAGTAATAAAAATATTGTAGTTTAAAATTTAAATAAAAAAATCTTGTAGGTACAAAAACCCGAAGCCACAATTAATTAAATTGTTTTTATTGTGCTGTTGATACCATTCAGAATATTATAGTGATTATTGTATTGTCATCGGTTTTTGATATGTGTGCAAATTTTCAAGTTAATTGCACGTATTGAAGTCGGTGCAAATAACGTATGTATAAGGATTCCGATACATACAAACGAAGGTAATAGAAGCTTGTCAAAAAAAAAAGTAATAACTAAACACTGATCTTTATAAATAAACAGATTTTTTCAACAACGAATGTTTTTCAGGTGGTCGTTCATATCAGGTTGTGCTGCTGGCTCCACAGCAGCGTTAGCTGTAAACCCCATGGACGTGGTGAAGACTCGCATGCAGACCCTCACCAAGGGAAGCGGAGAGAGGCAATACACCTCCATCATGGATTGTGTTACGTAAGTTCATTCTTATTTATCTATATATTAATACGTGAAGCAAAAACGTTGTACCTACCCGTTTACAAAATATGCGGACGGAGGAGTATGAAATTTTTCACACTTATAGAGAATATAGAGAAGTGCAGAATGCTAATATTTTTTAAAAATGTAAGGATTAAAAATACATTAAATCAATAAAGCAAACATAACACACTACCATGTATTGGACACACACATATACTCTTTGTTTATTGTCTAAAACTTTAAAGTCTGTAGTCAAATTGAGAATAGGTTAATATTGTTTATCTTTAATATTACGAGTATTTGTCTATACTCTATAGTGTAAACTTGGCGAAATCTGTAACAATAGAACCATAATAATGTTGAAACTTATAATTTCAATTAATTATAGTCGAATTTCGACTACTGGGTAAACTACTTGTTATTAATATGCTGGTTTCCAGTAAGAGAGTCTTTTTTATGAGTAAGGAATTTGAAAAACAAAGTCACAAATGAAATGCTAATGCCTAACAATTTGTTTTTCTGACTGAATGGCTGACTGCTGTGCTTAATGAAATACAATGTACTTTAAAACAGAGCAGTATATAACGGAAAAAGAATATGAGAAAAATATTGCATGTTATTTTTAAGAATGAGTGAACTGAAATAAATTATTTTTATGTAAGGTAGAACTAGACTTATTAAATTTCCGAACGTCATGTTTTCTGTTGCTAATTGCGTTTATAATTTTACGATGAATTTAAAATATATTTCGATGAGTGTTCATAGATTTAGAAAAAAACCCTGTTCAAAAAATCATAATTTATCTGAAAGCTGATTTTAATGCTATTTCTAAGTAAAAAAAAATTAACACATCAATTGAGGTTCGGCTACTAAAATTTGACATTAAACAAAATTCGCAAAGAACTTTACCTGATAACAATATTTTAGTACAAATTATCATGTAATAATTAATTAAAATTATTCAATTAAAACGAATATTAAAATCTTTTTTCTTTAATTAAAATGCCAACTGAAATGTCTTTAGAATTAGTAGACTTTTAAAATTACTTTCGCGTTAATCTGATTTGAAAAAGGTTTTAATTTTAGAGTTAAAAGGGTTAAACTTGCACACATATGCACTCTTTCAATATTCATCCTGTATAATGGCCTCTTTTTTTTTTAGGAAAACTTTGAAATACGAAGGTCCGACTGCCTTTTTCAAAGGCGGCGCTTGCCGTATGATTGTGATCGCCCCGCTGTTCGGTATCGCTCAGGCTGTGTATTACGTTGGGATCGCCGAATATCTGCTCGGTCTCAAGTAAAAAGTTCCAACTCTCAAGTGGCCATTTTGAGTTCCTATCGTGTTTTAAGTTGCTGATGTTTGCAATATGGCTTTTTTTTGTTACATTGGCAACACTGCAGAAGATTTTTTTTGAACCTGAATCATGAAATCCTGGAGTTATATGAATTAAATTTAAAAAAAAAACACTATTTTATGTTATGTTATTCATAATATTATTCATTGATATTGAATAAATAGGTAATGGTTAGATAGTGAAATAGCGAAGTACTTAACTTCCGAGGGAAAATACTCATTTATTCAAACTACATTGTCTCATTATAAAACATCATTATTTAAAGTGTTTGAAGTTTACAAAAGAAAAAAAATGAATTTTAACTGCAAAGATGTTAATTTGATTGTATATTTATGTATTGTTTAAATAAAGACATTATTTGTAAAAAAAATTGAAGTAAGCTTACAAACGTTATTTTAGCTCAACTAATTGTTATTATTTTTTTGTTTTAAGTACTCCAAAAAAATGCTAAGTGATATTTCTTATAATTTATTTTATTTCTAATACGTTTATTATAAATGTACTTTTATAATGTTGTTTTTCGTTATTGATATAATATTTTAAGAAATGACTCATGACTACTTTATTTAAATAAAAAAAAATGACACTTGTGTTCGTAAGTTTATTATTTAAACAAATATGGACAAGAAAATGTTATGTAGCACGTACATCTATTTATTTGCTAGTCTCTCAGATTATTTCTGCATTTAATTATTGAAATGCTGTTTTGTTTCATAATTTCAATGTATTTGGCTTATAAGAAAACAATGTAATTGAATTACTATGATGACAATAAATATGTAATGAAACATTATTATATAGAAATATACTTACTTATTAAGTATACTTACCTATTGTTATGATAAAATATATCTATAAATGTTGTACTATTATAAAAAAGGTCAATTTGTAGATAGTGAAAATTAATGTTTCAAAATTGCTTTTTTTTTCAGTTTTCTTATAGTTTAAGGATTAATTTGTGATACTAACATGGAGTGATTCATATAAAATTTAACTAGAAAATGTGTAGTTATGTAACTCTACTTCATAAAAGTTTTTCAAGACAATTACAAATTATTTTAGTTTCGCTAGTATCAAATGTGTTCATAACCTCCCAAATGTTATATATTTTACACAATTAATATCAATAACATTTGACGACGTATAGGTATTTAAAGTTTGAGAATATTATTAATTTTGTCTTTTTTTTCCTAACATTTATTAGTTTGTGAGCAACAAGGAATAATTTTGGAAATTTAAAGGTCATAGAGAATAATTTTAATCTAATTAAACTTCTTGTTGTTTGGAATGTAATAACATCGTTATGTTGGTCGAATAATTAAATTATTTTGAAACACTTTAAAGAAAATTAAAAGATGTGCTATAAACTTCTTACGTAATTTTCAAACGCACGCTTTACCTGCCGTCCCTATCCTCTGCGACATAACCTTTTATTATTAAGTTATGCTTAAATTAATAAAGATCAAATTATGCTATATGGATATCGTGTCAATTAAATATATACGGAGTGGATTAGAATTTCTTTTTTGTTTCATAATTACTAAACAAGAATTAATTGAATACATTTATATGCATATTATAACATCACATAAAACCTCCAAACAGCAGCTGCACAATTATGTGTTGATTGCATCTTAAATAAAGCCTACAAATAACACGGCTATGTTATTTTAATGAAAAGTTTTTTCACAATCGCTCTACCCAAACATAATATTTTCTGTAGGTACTTGTATTTAAGACAGTAATATTTGTCAAATAAGTGTGTGATTGTAAAACCTTTAAAACGTGTGTCAAAATAAATCTTTAACGTAAAATGTTTCGATGTTCTAAAATCATTGAATTCCATTTGTTGTTGTTGTTATGCTTAGTAGAGTAACAAACCAGGCTTTGAAATAATTTTAGATGAATGTTAATGATGTTACTGCAGTAAAATATCTGTTGTATGTGAATTTTTTATTTTTATTTTTTAAAATACATTCGTAGAATAAACGTATCGTACCTGGTCTATTTTAGGGTTGGTGAATTCTGAGTGGAGACAATTAGTGATGACAGTGATAACAGTGACTGTATTCAGAGATAGTTGTTCTTTTAGTTTGGAGCGTACGCTCACGATCCATTACGATCTATTGCAATTTGAATATCGCCGCTCCTTCTAGACAATAAATCGTTGGCTCAGTTGTATTATAAATAATGGCTATACCAATATTAAAAGTGCAACGCATATTGTTGAGAGATTTACATTGGATAGCTAATGAAAGCGGATCATCAATTATTATTTTTCCTACCTATTCTAGTGACCTCTAAAGGTCATGTTAGATTCACTGAAGTAGGTGAGCTCTAAACTCGGACGCTGCTAACACTAGCGCGGGCAAGACCACCGGAGCGGAAACGCGACTTAACGAGACCCACTGAGAAGATCCGGCGCGAAACTCAGTGGGTTGTGTCTGTGACTTCATTTGCTCGCCGAGCCCTTCGTCACAAGCAACAGGTTCGACGAGAATAGTGCTTGAGGTACCTAAAAGCACCGATAGTGGATTGGGAGGATCCGAAAGGAAATGTTGAATCTATTTACTATGCAGTGATCCATGCAAACTTTGTCCTAACAGTTGGGAAAATGTAAAGGAATTTGCCAAATTGGTTCAGCTTCCGCATGATGCTTCCGTCATTCATTTGAAATATTTCGTTAAATAAGTTTTATTCTTTCGTCGAAGAAACAGTGAATACACGTACATACGTACGACTTTAAGAGAAATTAATCATTGTCTACGGGATTTAGACCTCCAAATAGACATCGCTCATTACAATAACTCCGTTTTTCTCTTCAGGCAATGATGGCTGTATTTAATAATTTAAAAAAAAACGGAACTGCAAACTTTTGTCGCAGCGGGCAATAATACACTACCTCTAGTGCATAGATCTTCAAAAAGAAGGATTTACACTTTCCACCAATTTGTAAACAAGTCAGTGCTCTAGCTTTGTTAACTTTCTTTTTTGAAATGATTTTGTAATGAGATCAAATTTGGTATTGATGAGATGAACATTTAAAACAAATGTAGTCGCTTTTACTATTTCTATTCAGCGCCAGCAGTTTCTCCTTTTTTTCCGTGGCTTTTTGTGTCATCGTTGTTTTCAATGTCGAGCTTATAAAAATCTTCAGTTACGAAATTATATGGAGTGAATTAAGATTGAGTTGATTTATTTGGGACGGTAATCAACTAAATGTAACGAAATGAAATAGGATGAAGTAAAGGCTCAATAAAATGGTGGTTATTTAAAGTGAGATTTTAGTGGACTTTTTGTACGAAGTCACGAAACCACGTCCATTACTTTGTTTCATTTACCCACACTTGTGCACTTTTACAGATATTGAAGGTTTATTCAACCATCACTAATACAAGTTTAAGCCCGAAGAAACACACAATTATCAAAATAAAACAATTTACATAACTTTGCTCCTCGAGCTCCCGCCAAAAAGTTTTCAAAAATTTGATTGTATTCTTTTGGTGTTATCTTATAGGTGTTCTCTTTGCTTGTTTAATGAACGAATCAAACCAAAACATTGGTTGATTTAAGTTGGTTGGGTCTTTTTGGCGGGAAAGGAGGAGTGAAATTGTGAAAATTGTTTTACTTTGTCTATTTAGTGTTTCTTCAGGTTTAAATGTATAATTACAGTAGCTTATTAACAAGTTAATATCTGTGAAAGTGCACAAATGTGGGAAAATGAAACAAAGTCGCTGGACGTAGCATCTCGAGATCGTCATATCATTTATTTTATTTTAACTGATTAATGTTTCAAAATTAATCAACTTCATTCTATTTCGCTTCATATCATTTTTCTTAAAAATACACAAAAGATTAAGCTGTAGGGTATAATACTTTTGCCGTTCTAGTTGGAAAAATAGAATTACTCAAGTTTGTTGGGATGTCATTTGTCAATACTAAGCCAAACGTCAAAATTGGAAACGGCGTCGCCGAGTACATATCAGTGTTTTCGAAAAAAATCGTATAATTTGTTGTTAATTTATAGCGTGGAATTGTTAATTGTAAAAAATCATGACTACAATAGGCCCTAAAAAGGATGGTGGTCCTAATGCTGAGTATTTTCAGTCACCTGAAACACTTGCTCAGTTTGATCTAATTCGTGTTTGGTTACAAAAAAATTGTAAAAAGGTTTGGAAACTATTGTTATCTAGTAAATTTGTTTGCTTTTCTGAGTGAATTTTGCTTTTCTGCCGTTTCTATCATCGCAAATGTAGCACTACAGACACAAATTGCTACGAGAATTCTGTCATTTACATTATGAATGTGGACTCTTCGTTCTGAATTCGACTGACAAGTGATCATTTTTAATGTTTTAGCATGTTCAAACCGATCCACCAACCAAGGAAGGATTAGCCCAACTTGTTGTTCAACTTATTCAATATCAAGAGAGCAAGTTAGGCAAGAATGCATCAGATCCACCCTTCCTGAGGCTTCCAGTAAGTTTATTAAAAAAACTAATTAACCATCATGTTTTTCAAAAACAATAACCTGATGATGCTTAAAAAATCAAAACAACACCTAAGTATTGAAATAGATATGGTTACAAGTTATAGTATAATATTATGTTTAAATATTTAAACTTATGCGAAATGACTCATTATTGTAATTTAAAGTTAAAACAAACCTTATAACTAAAATATAACAGCTACATCCTACTATGTTTGAGAGTTATATTTTTATATTTACAAAAGCTTCAAAAGCAGCAAATTCAAGGAATATGAATATTCAGCCATTGTAAAAGTAAGTATAGTGTTTTGTATAAAATATATTTAAAACAAATAGATTAAAATGGAATACAAAACTTAAAAAAATTTCAAGCCATTTATTTTAACAAACTAAATGTAAACAAAATAACAATTTTTCATTAAGTTCTCAAGTCAAACTCAATAAAGCTGTGCATTAATAATTAGCAGCATCTGTAAAGACAAATTGATTTTCTGGTAAGCCTTTTGACCCTGTTCCTTCAATGGCGAATAATGAGCCTGCCTCAGGTTGTTGAGCTTGTTCCACAGGTGTTAGTCCAACCCTACTTGTAGTCACAAACAGGGTGGACAAGTCATGACCTCCCCACATAACTGAAGTCACTTTCTGAGCAGGTAGCTTATGTTGCTCCAAAAGTTTTCCTGCTCGAGAATCTATTTTGATTACCTGGTCATAATTGAAAAATGTTAGTCCTTCTTGATCACTCTCATCCCTCGAGGTCTAAAGCTATGTAGATTTAGTAGCTTAAAGCTTTTTTTTTGGATCTCAGCAAAAATAAAATTTAAATAATGAAGTTTAATTAAAAAAGTTTGCCTGCAGCAAATATTATAATTATAAATTACTATATTATAAGTGAGAATCGATGATATCTTCAACAATGATCCTGGCTTATCAATTGAGGCAATGATGTAGTTTTGTTTGAGCATAATTATCAGTAGACCAGGATTAAAGTTTGGGGCAGAGAAAATCTCATAACTTATTTTTATGTTAAGGTCTTTCTAAATTCCTATTTTATTGCTAATGGGTTGGTATGAGCCTCCTCAAGACAGTAATACAAACTCATATATGCTTAGGCCAACTTGCTACCACTTACACTCGGTGGGTGCTATTCAACTCATTCATGCTATTTAAATCCCATCTCCATGAATCTGAACCTAAAATGATATGCCGTCTACGGTTATGCATGAACTACACAAAAACTACTGGGACTTTTGATATTTTTTTAGTTTTAGACATAAAAGTCTAAAAGAAATTATCAAAATTTAATTCATATTATAAAATTAATTTGCTAGTCGCAGTTATAAAATTTATATAAATTTATAATTATGGTTAATAAAAATACACCTAAACTATTGCTTAGTGAATATTACAGATTGAATACCTTTCCACCATTAAAACATGCAACCCACAAGTTGCCTTCATCATCAATAGTCATTCCATCAGGCATGCCCGTCACATTATTTGCTTTAAAACTAAAAAGTGTTCTTCGGTTTCCTGGAAACATTTTTTTTATGAATTGGTAAAAGCAAAAGTTGGACAGAAACGGTACTAGTGGAGAGGTTTGTTAACAAGCTCCTGGCTGTATCCGGTATTCAGTGGATACAAGAGCAATATTACAATGTAAATGCCACCATTCACTTCAGATGTGAGGTTGAAACCTCAAGAACCTACCTACTATGAGCGTATAGTAAATGCTTAACAACAAGTGAGTCATAAGCCAATATCAGTGAGAATCACCAATAGTAAAATAGAAACAAATAATGTAAAAGATTAAGAATCAAATATTTAAAGGAAAATTATTAGAAACATACTAATAGTTCCTTCCTCCAGATCAAAATTGAACACATCAATATTCCCGGTAGGTGTGTCTATGTAGAACATAAATTTATTGTCTGATGTCCAAGCTATGCCATTGGACACAGACACTGGACGAACTTTGTGGCTTGGATGCAAGTAATTCCCTTCGTCCAACATATAAAGTGTTGCTTGATCTTTGTCTACATCATTTCCAACCTCCTTGCCCATTGTACCTAAAAATTTGAAATGAAAATTTATTATTACATATTATTGTGTATTATATTTAGTGTGTAGTATTGTTATTAGTAAATGTAATTTTGTCAGTGAATATTTTTGTTTAGTATAATTTTAATAGGTTAAGTTTTTATTTTTCCTGAAATTTCTCAAGTAAAATATGTATTTGTACTGCTTTTTCAGTTCTCTGAGACGAACTTAACAGTATTTCCATTTCCATTGTTCACCTGAGGATTATTATGTGACTTTCTCCAATCGAGGTCGAGGTAAAATAGCTACATTATGTTTCTCCATAGCAATCCCATGACTGCTGGTAACAATTTCCGTTAGTTGGGCAGAGGGCAGGGAGCAATTTCTTGCAGCTTGCATTGTAGTTGATGGCTACCTTAACTCTAAATGTATATATTTACTGTTCGATACATTAGGAGCGTTTTCTTTTTCTAAAAACAAACCAATGGCCAGTAAAACGGCTATCAGGTTTGTTTATCCGATATGATGCCTGCGGTAGAACGCGTACGACTCTTCGATTCAAAAAGTGTGATTTTCATAATTTTAATAAGTTATTGAAAAATACATTCGCATTCTGATTAGATGTTCACGTTACTGTTAAAAAAATTTATTGCTTAGTATCTATCGCCGAATTTGTAAACGAACATTTCATTTTCCTAATGAAAGAAAATAAAATATGCAACTACCGCCATAAAGCACTGCAGGATTTTTCACTGCCGTAATGACGATTACAATTTATAAAGTATGAAAATGGAAAATCAATCGATTTTGGTCTCGTCACGTGGATTACACAATTTGAAATAATTTTCTATTTTCCGGAACCGGAAAACATTTCTTTTATTACTTTGAATTCGTTCTTTACGTGTCTAGAAATATGAATTGCGTTAAATCGTTTGGTACTGGTAACTTAATCAAATAACTAGATGATGACCGAGCTCGGCTCGTTGTTTTTTTTTTTTTGGATAAATTATGTATTTTAGAAATTATATTTAAATACGAATTACATTCCAAGATCGTTTAGGCATTTTTAAGTGAACACGTGAGTTAAAAAGACACAAATAATATAAATAAACAATTCATTTTCTTGGTCTAACCTTAAACCAAACACTCATCTGGCTTCGGGTTGCTTAACAACGCCATCTGCTGAAGTAACTTTAGTGTAATTGTGTCTTTAAAGCAGTTAGTTGCTCCCAATGAAAAAAAATAGTATTATCATTCGCCAATAGATGTCGGGAAGATTCATAAATTGGATTATCGTTAAAGTTTATTATTGAAAACGGGAATAAAACAACATTTTCTGAAAATAAATCGTAGCTAGATCGATTTATCGCCCGCGAAATCCCCTGTATACTACATTTAATTTTAGAAAGAAAGAAAGATTAACCACTACCCACGGTCCTGGCCATTTTAAATTTTAAATTTTTGGTAATTAATATGTACTGAAATTATTCACATAAATTTACTTGCCTGATGTACAGCTGACAGGTACAACTAAACACCATAATTTTACTTTCATTTTCATCACATTAGATATATACGCTATTGTTAAACTTTCACAATGGTAATATTCACTTACCGAACCAAAGTCTTCCGTTTGCGTCAACTTTTCCATCGTTGCATCTATTATCAGGCAAGCCTAAATCTACAACGCTTAGGAGCCTCAGAGCACTGTCTCCCGCCGGCGCGTCCCAAGGCATCAAATACAATTCTGACCTTACGGAAATCAACAGAAGCTTGGGATTGTCCTTGACTGTCACCGCTAATGATACGGGACCGTAGCCTGCAATAACCGTGAACAATCATTTATAAAAAAAAAAAAAAAAATATATTACAAAAATCGAACGAAGTTATCCATAACCAACAGAATTCGGCCATTAAATGAAATTAAAATTCGAAACCAAGCACAACCTAATGCTTTATTTGTAGGGGTTTAATTAAAAATCCTTCTACAGTTTCTTAAAAATATTGATAAAGTATACATATAATATAGCTTAAAAGAGCAATGAACTTTAATTTCAGGTATATAAGGTAACATGATAACAAAAAGGTGACATAATACTTTTATACGGTAAATATTAAACTTTATCGCATAATGAAAGTTAAATTTGATTGTTTTTTGTGTTAGGCTTATCATTTATTAACTTTGAGCTGTATCACACCATCCTGTCCATTTCTGCCGAGATGGGGTAGAATCATTAGTAAAAAAATCATATGAAATACTCGTTTTAACTGACTAGTCCTAATCATTGGCTATCTTAATTTTAAACTAGAGGATGACCTTTTTTTTTTGATAACGCCATCTTGTTGTGTGTTTAAAGCGGTTAGTTGCCAATAGATGTCGGAAAGAGTTGATTATTGAAAACACGAATAAAACAACATTTTCTAAAAAATAAATCGTAGCTAGATCGATTTATCGCCCCCGAAGTCCCCTATATACTAAATTTTATGAAAATCGTTGGAGCCGTTTCCGAGATTCAGATTATATACATCTATATTAATATACAAGAATGGCTCGTTTAAAGGTATAAGATAGCGATAAAACTAGCGATAAAATAGCGCTTAGGATTTAAAAAAATGTTTACCAATAGCCCTGCTGGTTACGTTTCCTGATGCAGCGTCCAATTTAAGTATTTGCTGTCCATGAATGTCCACCCAGTAGAGAGCATTCTCTGACGTTGACCAATGTGGTCCTTCGTAATGTATTCCGCCTCTGTGTACCTAGAAATAAAAAGCCAAAAATATAAAATAATCAGATCAGACGCATGCAACACGATACTGAAATACTAATTTATTACGTAATATAGCCTATTTTTTAATGTATCAGATCAAAGCCATTTATAGGAATAATTTCATTTTAAATAATTTATTTAAGTCTTATTAAAAGTAAAATTAAACTACCATCGGTTACAAGAAGAGAACAGTCCAGAAAAGAACCAGAGTCCAGAATGCTAACTATTACACCATGGAACCGCACTTGTCCTGGTGAAACTGGAAAGGCCTCAGGGCCACCAGTAATCCTTCAATCATAAAAAAAGAACCAGCGAAACAAAATGAAAGTGGAAATATCAAATGCTGCTACAACACATGCCCAAAAGATTTATTTTTTGATAACTTTCCTTTTGCGTGTATCGAAGTTATTAGAGACTAGCGGCCCACCCCGGCTTCGCTTGGGAAGTAGCGCACAATATAATAAATATAGCCTATGTCACCCGGGGATAGCGTAGCTTTCCAACAGTGAAAGATTTCTTTAAATCGGTTCAGTAGTTTCGGAGCCTATTCAATACAAACAAACAAACAAATCTTTCCTCTTTATAATATTAGTATAGATAAAGTAGTAAAGATAGTAAAGATAACATTATACATCCCATGAATGTCTAAGAAAAAATCTAAAAAAAAATATCCTAAACTTCATTCATGAGAAAAACCACGCAACTATGCGCTATCATGTCGACGTTAATGTAGTAGCTACCTTATTCAGAAATTCCTTTTTTAGTACAAACAGCATAAATGTACTTACATTTTTTATTAACGGTGTCGATGATCTAAAAGCTGTTATTTTAAAAAAAAACACCACAATCAGAATGAGACCTCTTTTCAAAACAACCTTGGTATACATTTCGCTATTTATCATTAGCTTTATGTACGGTTCTAAGCGGCGCGTGCAGAACGTACAACTGGCACCTGGGCAATGTTGTTATTGGAGTCAAGAGCGCACTGTCACTGGCAACAACTCCTCAATTATACGTTCACTTGTTTGGATGTCGACATTTTAACCATGCATATAATAATTTTAAACCTTAAAAGCAATCTTAAGAATAAATAGTGTTTGTCTAGTAGCATTCAGTCGATATCAAGAAATTATTTAAAAAAAATGAAGCCGCTTCCTGAAGTAACATTTTGCGCATTGTTATTATTTTATTTTAAACTTTCATTAGTTCCATACCTTTCGAATTACGGAGTCGCTCTCTCTACAATTCTATTAAAAAAGAAATACTAACATAATAATTGTTCAATCTTCTCCATTTGAATTTTTGAAGATGTGTTAGAGGTGCTTGATGTATTTTTTTTTCTTTTTATTGATGCACGAAACAAATTACAACCATAGAAATTATAAGTTAAAATGTTTTTTTTTTTTTGCCCTTGTAGGCAGACGAGCATACGGCCCACCTGATGGTGAGTGGTTACCGTCGCCCATGGACTTCAGCAATGCCAGGGGCAGAGATACCAATGATGGAAGTTAATAAAATAGAACGGAACGCATTAATGTTACAAACTAAAGCAACATTTTTATGTACGCAAAAAAAGTTCAAGTTCAATTTACTCAAGTACATACATATTATGCATATTATAAAACGTATAAACACCATGAACCATTAAGTATTACTAATAACTAAGTACAAAATTTCTGCCTGTATCTGTTCATCTTGCCTGCCTTGCCTGTATAATCATTATGATCATCGCTAGAAGTTTTAATCTATTTGATCGCTAGTTTGAAATCTAGGTAATTTAAACTGTGAATGCAGACTAATATAGTATATAATTGCTTGAAATTGAGAGAATTGGTTTCGGATGATCAGTTGTTATTGCGGAAACGCGACCTCATTCAGGGTCTTGTTATTTAACATTTAAGGAAACGGTTAGCATTGTTGTTCTGTCTGTAAACATTCAAAATAATGTTCGTTGGTCGAAGGAAATTATAATTTGCATAATTACTGGTGGTGGGTGGACCTCTTGTGAGTCCGCGCGGGTGGGTACCACCGCCCTGCCTATTTCTGCCGTGAAGCAGTGATGCGTTTCGGTTTGAAGGGTGGGGCAGCCGTTGTGACTATACTGAGACCTTAGAAGTTATATCTCAAAGTGGGTAGCGCATTTACGTTGTAGATGTCTATGGGCTCCAGTAACCACTTAACACCAGGTGGGCTGTGAGCTCGTCCATCCATCTAAGCAATAAAAAAAGGAAAGTTTTAAATTTTATCCGATATTAAAACTAGATATTCAAGATATTATAATGTAATGTCATCAGGAGCTTTTACAGATGAGTACTGTTGCCACTACTGCTTAAGATTTTTTTTTACTTTAGTGTCTTTACTCTTACTCTTATATGTAGTATACAGATTTTGTTAAAGATTCTTTAACCAAATGCAAAGATATAAATCTATATATATATAAATAAGAATTGATGTTCGTTAGTCTCGCTAAAACTCGAGAACGGCTGGACCGATTTGGCTAATTTTGGACTTGAATTATTTGTGGAAGTCCAGAGAAGGCTTAAAAGGTAGATAAATATGAAAATGCTCGGAATGAAATGAAAATAACAATTTTGTTTTTCCTTTCATGTGTCCCCCGTCGGACGGATTCCTTTTGTTTGTTTTAAGTTTATTTTATACAAAATTTTAGGTCTTTTATTTATCGATTGAGGCACTACGAAGTCTGCCGGGTCAGCTAGTACATATTAAAATTAATTATGCTAGAAAGTAAAAAAATTAAAAATGATTAAGCGTTTTGAAATAGTAACATATTATATTAACACATATTTATTTATTTATTTCGTGTTAGAGCAAACGAAAAATATTTGCAAGTATATGTGTATACAGTTAAGAATAGTGTTTCACATTAATATATTTGCATACGTGCATAATAATGTGCACTGCGGTTGCTTTTCTTATGTTAAACGACTATTCGAAAAGTATTTATTTAGTAAGTATTTATTTCAGTGCTGCTTACGTATCAATGATTCGTCATCAATCCAAGTAAATACGGTTTAAGACTAAGTTAAATGAGATTGAGGCTGTTCCCTGACGTCCCTGACGTTTTTTTTTTGTTGCCCTTGTAGGCAGACGAGCATACGGCCCACCTGATGGTGAGTAGTTACCGTCGCCCATGGACCTCAGCAATGCCAAGGGCAGAGCCAAGCCGCTGCCTACCGCTTAATACTCTCCACAAACCTCGTTTGAAGAAGGACATATATGTCCATTCGGCTCATTCCATAGCCGGATGGTACGTGGTGTCCATAGGCCGCGGTGACATTCCGTCAGGCTGGTACGCGTAAACAATATTTTTATTATAGGCTTATATTTTTGTTACATATAAATTATTTTTGTATGAAGATATCATTATTTAGCAGTGTTTATAGTTATAATACTAATTAGCAGATGAACCGAGCAGTGAAACCTGTTTGAGAGTTGCCTGTAACATAGTTAGTGTCATTGTCAACCGGTCCATCGTAAGGACTTTATACAATGGTTAAAAATCCTGTTTTCATAGAACTATTACTTTCACATGTGTTTTATCGTATTACCGACTTACGTACTCGATCTGTGTGTGTGTGTGTGTGTGTGTGTGTGTGTGTGCGCGCGCGTGTGTGAGTGGGTGTGTGCGTGTGTGTGCGTGCGCGTGTGTACGTACACATGGCTGCGTCGTGTCAGCCTAAAATGGCATAACCGCTCTTTCCGTGGGTCTGGTCTGGTAAAAGGGAACTAAGGGTTTCATAGGAGAATGGGCATCAGCATGCTTTGAGTATTATACTGGTGTATTTCGATCGTCAATGGTTATTTGACGGCGGTAAGAAGTATTAGTAGGTACCGTCGGCTTGCCTACTTTTACCGAGAAGTAGTCTACCTTTCTGGCTTGATAAGCCGCTTTCAAATACAATTGACCCTTCGACCTTATGTTATGTAATGTCGATAAGCCCTGGTAACCAGTTTAGACCGAGTGGGACATGAGTTCGTTTGCCAAACCAAGCAAAAATAAAATAATGATTACATTATGAAGGTGTGGCCTAAAACGGTGCATATCTATCGAGCGACTGTGCCGGTATTCGAATCCCGCAGGCAGTTACCAGTTTTTCTAATGAAAACGTACTTGGCAAATGTTCGTTTAATAATAATCAAACCCGCAATACAATTTGCGCAATTGCTGGAGGTAGGGCGTTTTGTGAGACTGCACGGGTAGGTACCATAACCCTGCCTCGTTCTATCGTGAAGCATTAATGCGTTTCGGTTTGTAGAGTAGAGCACCCATTAATACTATAAAAACTGAGACTTATTTTATTTTATTTATTGGGTACCAACATGTTATACATCAGCGCAGAACATTACAGGTACCGACTGCATGCATCGAAAAAAAAGCGGTTGATTATATAAAAAAACAAAAAAAAACTATATACATATAACATTACAGGAAGACCTTACATAATTACAAATTTACTACCAAATACGCTATTACTTAGTTGAATGAGTTTTTTTATAATATAACACATGTCTCAAATGGGTCGCGCCATTGACGTGATTGATATCTATAGTCTCCAGTTACAGTGAATTTAAAACAAACCCCCAGGATTTCTAATTTTTTACTAGTATCTTCGTTCTTTATTGAAGTCTTGGATTAAAACAGAACACTGCATTAGCTTGTGTCCATTGTGTATTTTGATTCTTACTGGTCATAATGGGCTCCTTTTACGGGAACAATATCATATCAAAATTTGTAATAGCATTAATAGCCTATTCACTTGTATTAAGACATAGCAGAACCAACAACTAACCGAATTGAAGAGACAACCAAAGAATATCATTTGGAATTAATTGAAAAAAAAAATACGTCTACAAATATTTCGTAATTATTTAGACATGTTACAAGATCTTACAGCCTATCTTCATTTAATTCGTTCCAGTTTTTCTTGCAAAGGCAAGATTCCTTCGTGAATGATATTTATATCAGCATACTACTACATACACAAAATAAATAGATATTTTGAGATTATAAGGTTTACTTTTTATTGACTTGATATTAAAATAAAGGACGTTTGGTTTGTGTGTAGCACTTTCTTGGACACTGAAAAATATATTTTAAACTAGCTGACCCGGCAGACTTCGTAGTGTCTCAATCGATAAATAAAATACCAAAACTTTTGTATAAAATAAACTTAAAACAAACAAAAGGAATCCGTCCGACGGGGAACGCATCAAAGGAAAAACAAAATTGTTATTTTTATTTAATTCCGAGCATTTTCATATTTATTTACCTTTTAAACCTCTGGACTTCTACAATTAATTCAAGACCAAAATTAGCTAAATCGGTCCAGACGTTCTCGAGTTTTAGCGAGACTAACGAACAGCAATTCATTTTTATATACTATATAGATAGATAGATTTATAAAAACACGACAGTGATTGGCTGTAACATTTAACATGTAAATAGTATTACTAGCATATTATTATTATACAAATAGAATTTAAATAGAAAAATATTGTTTCCAGATGAAAGTGTTTATGGACATGAAGCCGGGCGGTTCTCTGTGCACGGTGCTCGCCACCATGTTCCGTTTCAAGTCGGAGCAGCGGTGGCGTAAATTCGACTTCCAGGTCGGTAAGGTATGCACCCGCCCGCACGCGTCCGCATCGCTCACAACCCCGCTACAGACCCAGTGAACCGCACCCTGGGCCGTGTCATGTTCAATATACGAATTTTATCAAAGCATAATCTCGTTAAGTCACCTTCGCCCACTGAGTTTCTCGCCGCATCTTCTCAGTGGGTCGCGATTAGTAGATGGTAGTAGATTCAGCAAAACACTGCTCTTGCTAGGACTAGTGTTAGCAATTCTCTCAGATTGAGCCCGTGAGCTTAACTACCGGTCCGCGTGAATTTGGAATAGCCCCTTAGGTTACCAACGATTAGATAGAAATCAAAATCACCTTACAAGTATTATACTAGCTATTGATGTATGTCAATTAATATTGGTTGATAAGCTGTTTAAATTATTAATAGAAAAACAATGCAAATATCTATATTGTGTATAAATTTAATTCTTCTGAATTTGATTTGACTTGCTTTGTTTGTATATTTTCGTGAATTGAACATTAGGCAAAATAACAATGCAACTCATAATGAAACAACACGCAGTTTTTTTTTCAAGCAATAAATGCACTTTTCTCATTGCTTTGTATATTTTGCAAAAGGATAAGACATCAACATCTCACCATGAGAACAAAAATGACTTCATATTTGATTGCGTGTCGTTTTTCATACTAATTGCACGTTTTTGTTAAGGGTGAACATATTCATAGATTTATATACGACAACAGAATGTTATAATATAATATAATACTATAAATTGAGTGGTACGACCCACACGGGTAGGTACCACCAAGCTACCTATTTTTGCTGGAAAGCAATAATCAGTTTTGGTTTGGAAATTGTACTCATGAGTCAAGGTGGGTGGCAGCAACATTGTCGATGTTACCCTGAATCCATAGGGTTCCGGTGACCATTTAATACCAGGTGGACCGTAAGCTCGTCATCCATACTTAGTCTGGCCATAAATACTGTTACAAAGGAAAACAAAAAAAATCTATGGCAAATAACATACAATTACAATAAATAATAAATGGCAATAAAATCTTTTGCTTTCGGACAGGATTTCTTCAAATTCTTTCCCTTACTGCTTTGACCACCTTTTTCGTACGAACACTACGTGGACGGCCAGATCTTTTTCTGTCACAAACAAAAATTAATTAATATTTACATGTAATATTTTGTTTATTTTTAATTGTAACAGTATTTATGGCCAGACTAAGATAAGCAAAAAAAAGGGATTTGTTCAGGTGAAATTCACATTTTTCTATTGTGTAATTTCATTTCACACACCATCGATAGCTTTTTCCATTTGTGTGTCCATACTAGAGAGAATTATTATGTGTATTCTTAATACACAATTTTTTCTAGTAAATAAAAGGTATATCTATGTTTTGGGAGTGTTCAATATTAAATTAAATCGTTTGAACTATAACATTTGTGTTTCTGTGACTAATTATATTAAACCGTTTGCATGTCATATCATGTTGGGTATCTGAAGAAGTTTTTTAAATTTATATTTTTTCCATTCTTGTAAATTTCAATTTACTTTTGATTCGTTTTATTTATGATTTTTATTTACAAATAAAAATAAATAAAATTCGTCACTTTCTGTACCTAGGAAGTTTCAATTCTGAATAAATATAGAAAGTCAAATGGGGATGTAATTTTTGTATTTTTTAATTTAAGATTACCCTTCGCTCATTTGAAATAAATAGCGAAAAATATTATTTAAACTATGATAATGTATAACAAATTCTATAATATTTGCAAAATATCCATTTATAAGTATCAACACAATAGAAAAACATTTTTAAAAAAAATTGATTCTTATTTGTCCTGAAACTGGACCATTCATTGATAGGTCATTTTTATTCAAAAGATTAAAAATAGAAGCACTGTTCTTTTTTTTCAATCGTATCATGTATTTTTAAAATAAACAGTTCTTCACAGTATAATGTTATCAATCCAGCCACCATCAAAATTAGCTTCAACTAGCTTACTATATCGGTCAACTATAATTTCTTAGAGTTCCACAATAATACTTAATTATTGTTATGTGTCTCCTCCTCGTCGCACCCCTCCATCGACATTTCCAGAACCCTTCGCGCAAAGATCTGAACGTGCAAATGATGATGGAGATCGAGTCGGCTTTGCTCGGTGCTGACGTCATCCGCTCGCCCTGCGTCTACATACGTTCGGAAGTCGATAAGGCCACCGCTAATAAGGTCAAAGACATCGTTGTCAATCATCAAGGAGAGATATGCGGTGAGTGTTTCTTTTTCTATAGCTTAGATGGCTGGACGAGCTCACAGCCCACCCGGTGTTAAGTGGTTACCAGAGCTCATAGACATCTACAACGTAAATGCGCCACCCACCTTGAGATATAAGTTCTAAGATCTCAGTATAGTTACAACGGCTGCCCCACCCTTCAAACCGAAACGCATTACTACTTCACGGCAGAAATAGGCAGGGTGGTGGTACCCACCTGCGCGGACTCACAAGAGGTCCTACCACCAGTAATTACGCAAATTATAATTTTGCGGGTTTCATTTTTATTACACGATGTTATTCCTTCACCGTGGAAGTCAATCGTGAACATTTGTTGAGTACATATTTCATTAGAAAAATTGGTACCCGCCTGAGATTCGAAGACCGGTGCATCGCTGAACACGATGCACCGGACGACTTATCCGTTAGGCCACGACGACTTCCAAAGTCTCAAGTAGAGTTATAACGGCTGCCCCACCCTTCAAACTGAAACGCGTTACTGCTTCACGGCAGAAATAGGCAGGGTGGTGGAACGTACCCGTGCGGACTCACAAGAGGTCCTCCCACCAGTAGTAGTTTTTCGATAGTTTCTTCGAATTTGGTCCTATTGATTCGTGAGACAGCAAAACTTTTTTGATTCGCAGAAGACGAAGAGGACGCTACGCATATAATCTACCCGACGATGGATCCTCACGAGGAGGAGTACGCTCGTCCGGTGTTCAAACGCGGTAACCACGTACTCGTGCACTGGTACTATCTACCAGACAGTCACGACACTTGGGCACAGGCCGAACTACCCGTAAGTCGACCGCTAGGTGTGCTTAGTGCGAGTTTCTTAACGTTCTCGTTAGCGTAAAAGTCAACCCAATTTTTTATGCAGTTGGAATAGCGCCCCTAGCGGCAAACGTACGCAAACAATCCCATTCCATACAAATATAAGCTAACTTTTACGCTATCGAGAATGCTTTAAAAAACTCGCACTAAGCACACTGTTCCCGGACTACTGGTTAAATTTGCCGACGGTCTAATTCACGCGAAGTGGGTGCCGTCAAAGAACAAGCATCCGTTTCTAGATTCTAATTCTAATAATAAGTGATTTTATGAATCGTTTTGTAGACAAGGTAAATTCGACTTTAATGCCACGTAAATCAATAGCAATCGAAATCATAGTTCATTAAAATTGTCGATTGTATTTATTTATAATCAGTTAAAGTTGGCCTTCTGAGACTGTTTGTTGTTGTTGTAAAAAAAAATCACAATTTTATCTTGCTCCTTATAACAACAGCTGCTAAAGTTTCGCCAAAATCGGTCCAGCCGATGACCGAATAATAATAATAATAATTAAAAATCCTTGTCTTTTCCTTCATTATACTATACCACTATAACGTTTTTTTTTTGTGTAATTAGTTTCTAGATTTAATTTTTATAAACACAACACTAAAAGTGTGAGTGAGAGGTCTGATAAAAATGATTTTTACGACTCAGTTCGCGCGTTTTTGAATGGCCCAAATATAACACATTCGAGCACACGTACAGGTGGATACTCCTGAAGCCGTGAGTTGGGAGTGCACCCGAAGCGAGCCGTGGCGCGTCACCGCCTCGTGGGCGCTCGACCTGCCGCAATACAACGAGTGGATGAACGAGGAAGATTACGAGGTCGACGCTAACGGGAAAAAGAAGGTACCTGCCTATTCCATTACCGATCGTTGCTATAAGACTATCTCGACTTTTTGCAGGGAACGCGAGGAGTGAAGTTGTGTGATTTGTTTTATTTTGTCTATTTAGGGTTTCTTCATGTTTAAATGTGTAATAACGGTGTTGGGTTATTAACTGTTTAGTATCTAAATGTGGGAAAATAAAACAAAGCCGCTGGACGTAACTTCTTGGGATCCTCCAAAAAGTCAACCGAAAAAGTTTCAGTAAATGGCCACAATTTTACTGAGATTATATTTCATTTCACTTCGTATAATCATTTGAAAATAAGACTTGACCAAAAGGTCTTAGTTACCAGGTCATAAAATCCCTTTTAAAAAAAATTAGGCTTTCTTACTGCCGCTTTGTAAGCACGAACGATGAGGCTACCTTGCGTTTTGAGACTAAGACATCCGTAACACAATACCAGATCAGATATCGAATCTGTTTTAGACTCACAAATTGCGCCTGTCCGTGGACGACCTCATACCCGGCTCGGAGCCGTCAAGCAGGAGCAAGAAGGGAAGTAAGAGGAAGAGGTCGCCCTCCCCTCCACCACAAAAGCACAGCAAAAGGAAGAGGTACAGTTTTTGAAGTGAAACTTCTTTAGAATCGTTGTGATTTCAAACTCGATGAAACGAAAAAATAAGTCCATAGAGACACAAACACATAAATTTATATAAGATTCAGCCGGCGAGAGAATGAGATAGAACATATCAGACGTTCTTGGTCTTCTCCTTGTGCGACTCTTCGTAGCATCCCCACTATCGTCTACTCAACATTGTCCATATGTATGCTACTGTGTAGTGGGATAGTCAGTATATCTATATCTTGTTTATAAGTTTCACTTCTACCGTGTGTGACTTGAACACACACACACTTTTTTTATTTACTTTTGCACTATATTTAAACAAGAGATTATTTAAGATATTTAAAGTCTGTGTAGCCTGATTTGCGAGAGGCCTAGTGTAATGAGATCAAGTGATGCAGCAGTACCTTAGTTACCTAATTATCGAATTACGTTAGGTACAGAATATCCTCCTGACAAAAAAAAAAAAAAAAGTTACAGACTATACCACGTGAGTACGTATCACAAATTACTTAGGTACAGAAGATATAACAGATTAATCAAAATAAGAAATCCACATAATTTGTTGATTTGTGGTATTGTCGAATGGTATCAGGGCAAAAATACTTAATATGTTATTGGTTGATGCCGAGATTATTTATGATTGTAATAAAAAAAGAAAATTCTACGGTTTATTGCCTTCAAATGTATGACGTCTTAGTGTCTGTTGATTAAGACTGGATTGGTCTTGATCAAATTTTTTTCGAAAATATAATTATGAATATAATGACATAGAATACTCCAGAATGAATTAACAACAAAAGACTTAATTGCGTTTTCTGTAATATAATGAGAAAACAACATTTAAAGCCCTTGAATCTCTTTTTAAATTAATATTTTAAACAGTCTTATTTTATTATGCAAAACTGAACTACTCTTTTCATTGAATGACAGACAGGTGAGTGATTCTGTCCAAGAATATTTTTTTTAAAACTAAAGAACTTTAAAGGGATGTAGGCACTGACACTGGAGATAATTTTTTAAATTTGCATGAATGTTTTTGTTTTTTGTTTTTTTTTACTAACAATCACGCCACGTTAACTGGTCCCGTGATAAATTCGTAAAGAACTTGTGTTACAGGTACCAGATAACGGATATAAATGTAAGATTTTTATTATACACATACATATATTTAATACACATCCATAACCCTGGGAAAGACGTTTATATTTATCATACAAATATCTTCCCTTGGCGGGATTCGAACCCGCGACCCCCTTGTGTAGTGACCATGTCACTTACCACTACACCAGACGGCCGTTACCGGGAAGATTGAGGTTTCGATCTCATTTATGTGTAAGTGACGTAATTTTCTGTCGTCTCCTCTGTCTGTTACGGTAATGAAACGCTATTAAACTTTCCAGTCGGTTGGCGAAGCGTCGCGAAAACGACGTGGACGAGGAGGAGGATAACGCTTCCCGCGACAACACTGACGTCACGCCCGCGCCCGACGCCGAAAAACCGCCGGAGCGTTAGTTTTTTTATTTATTTTTTATTGCTTAGATGGGTGAACGAGCTCACAGTCCACCTGGTGTTAAGTGGTTACTGGAGCCCATAGACATCTACAACGTAAATTCGCCACCCACCTTGAGATTTAACTTCTAAGGTCTCAGTATAGTTACAACGGCTGCCCCACCCTTCAAACCGAAACGGATTACTGCCTCACGGCAGAAATAGGCAGGGTGGTGGTACCTGCCCGCGCGGGCTCACAAGAGGTCCTACCACCAGCAAATAGTTCATATTATGTTTACATCGTCTCTCCTCTTCTAATACCCAATCGGACATAGAAAATACGAACTAACATGCATTTTACAATCAATATATTAATACGTGAAGCAAAAACTTTGTAGTTTGTCCCCCTTTTTAAGAAAATTGCGCAGACGGAGGAGTATGAAATTTCCCACACTTATAAAGAATGTAGAGAAGGAGTGCAGAATGCAAATATTTTTTTTTCTAATTGCGCAAAAATTCATTAAATCAATAAAAAAAACATTACACAGACTACCATATATTTGGCACACACACGCATGCATACTATTTGTTTATTGTCAAACGTTTGTTATTCCTTTTAGTCTGTGGTCAAAATGAGAATAGATTAATTAATGTTTGTCTTTATCAATATTTATCTACGGCGTAGCCTTGGTGAAATTAGTTATTATAGAGGTCTATGATGATAGTCTTTGACAATAGACCCTTAATAATGTTCAAACTTATAATTTAAATTAATTGTAGTCGAATTTCGACTACCGGGCGACCACTACTAATAATAAATTAGCAATTAATTTAAGTATATTATTATGGGCATAAACACAAATTCGAAGACTAGTGGTTATATAGAAAAAAAAAAAATAATTAAAAATTACTTCTAATTTTTCTAATTATTATTGAGTGCTTAAATTCAAATGCAACAACGCGACGTAATCTTAAAACCTTCAGAAGGACTGCTATATAAAAATATAATTATTGGAGGTATTTGTAAATTTTTCAATTTTAAAGTTTTCATAAGAAGTGAAATCGGTCGAGTCCGTACCTTGCAGATATGAGAAATCATAAGTTTAAATTATTTATTCTCATGTATTAATGTAATATGGTTGTCCAGCGAGCACCACCTCAGCTAGCGCCTCGAATGCGAGTGCGAGTGCGAGTGGCAGTGCGAGTGCCAGTGCGGGCGCCACCGAGAGCGCGAGTGCCGTGGAGGCGCCCCCCACCCCAGCGCCGCATCCCGACTCACACGATGACTCGCAGGGAAAACATTCTGACTCTAACACACAGGTAAAATTACACTACATTCCCTCAATATAGATCACTACATTCACCTACCTACTGGTGGTAGGACCTTTTGTGTGTCCGCGCGGGTAGGTACCACCACCCCGCCTATTTCTGCCGTGAAGCAGTAATGCGTTTCGGTTTGAAGGGTGGGGCAGCCATTGTAACTATACTTGAGACCTTAGAACTCATATCTCAAGGTGTGTGACGGCATTTACGTTGTTGATGTCTATGGGCTCCGGTAACCAATTAGCATCGGGTGGGCCGTGAGCTCGTGCACCCATCTAAGCAATTAAAAAAAGGGAATATTCACTGACTTCCTCGATCGGCTACTCATCTGTTCACTCACGAGGAATTCTTATTTAATTTCTAATCGAAATTAAGGCATTATAAATAAGATGCATTAAGGTCCCAAAAGGTCTTCTATGTTAGTTGTATCATGATTGGAGTAATTATACATTATTGTATTTCGTGACAGGAAATGCTTACCAAAGAAGAACTGGAGGACAACGTGACGGATCAGACTCACCACATCGTCGTGCCCTCGTACTCCGCCTGGTTCGACTACAACTCCATACACATGATCGAGAAACGCGCCCTACCAGAGTTTTTCAACGGAAAGAACAAGTCGAAAACTCCTGAAATATATCTAGCCTACAGGTTCATTAGCTTTTGTACATCACTATTTTTATTACTAAATTATAAGAAAAATTAATAATAATTTTAATAATTTAAAAAACTTCATGTGCCAATCTATATTGTACCCACCAATAAAGCTGTTAATAATCAGTGAAAATATTAAATAAAATATCTTAAAAATCGTGCAAGAGATTTGAATTAAAATTCGTATTTCTTTTGCAAAACGATGTTACAAATGTTCCGAGATATAATGTTCTTGTAGATAAAAACTGTAAAAATACAATATCAACTATAATAATTATTAACTATATTTATAATATAAATAACACTAATCGAAAATTAAATTAAAACTTTTTCATAAAAATAACATCAGGGTGCATCCTTTATTAGTTGACCGAGAAAATTCTGCAACATACATTTTATATTTAATTAAATTCACATCAATTTAAAAAAGATATATTCGGACACAATTAACTTTTAGATTATTATTATAAGAACTGTTTTCGAATTAAATGTCTCTTAAACGGCGTATTAATTTGAAGTACTACCCGCAGGAACTTCATGATCGACACGTACCGCCTGAACCCGACCGAGTACCTGACGAGCACGGCGTGCCGCCGGAACCTGGCGGGCGACGTGTGCGCCATCATGCGCGTGCACGGCTTCCTGGAGCAGTGGGGACTCGTCAACTACCAGGTGACTCACTGTCCGCGTGTTGAAACGTGAGGTCGAAACTCAATCATTGACCCTTTGATTGCCGTGTAGGTCACCGGTGCCCTACGCGGCGCACTAAAGTAATAACGTCGTCGTGTTACTAAGCGCCTGAATTGCCCTTTGCTTTTCTTTTGAATGTATGTTTTATTCTTTTAGTTCTCTTAGAAATAATAGTTTGGGGAAAAGTTTTTTTGCAATTTTTTTAAGGTACCATTTATAGGTACAATTTTGTTCGATAACTTTTTGCCATCTTGTTGGTAGGGACATGATCCCATTGCTATAGAAATTTTGGGGCTTCTGATCAAAATATCGCAACAATTGGTTTTGGCAGTCCTCTCGTGATGTTAACCTGACACTGCCTAAAGAATTCTGAAGAGACGGAAACAGGTGGAAGTCTGAAGGTGCAAGGTCAGGACTATACGGCGGATGCATTAACACCTCCCAGCCAAGCTCTTAATTTTTGCTGAGTGGCTAAAGATGTGTGAGGTCTAGACTTATCATGTTGAAAAACCACACCCCTTCTGTTGATTAATTCCGGCCGCTTTCTCTCAAGTTCGTGTTTTAATCTTATCAGTTGTTCGTAGTAGAGTTCAGAATCGATGGTCCTGCCTGGTGGTAACAGCTCATGCTCTTCCAATCCTACCACACACAGCATCACCTTGTTGCGAGTTAACCTGGGTTTCACCACAGTCCGTGAAGTCTGACCGGCCTTTGACCACGACCTTTTTCGCACGTTCTTGTCGTACGTGATCCACTTTTCATCACCAGCTATCAGCTTCTTCAAAAATGGTTCGGTTTCATTACGTCGTACACGGTTCATTAGGTTTCTTTCAGTGAGCTCGTGAGGTAGCCAAATATCGAGCTTTTTTGTGAAAAAAAATGTGGTCAATCCCCAGCTCTTCAGCTACGTCGTAACTACTGATATGCCGATCTTGCTCCACTTTTTCAAAAATGGCATCCATTTTATCCGTCATAGGGCGACCAGAACGAAGTGCATCTTTGACATCAAAATTTCCGGATTGAATACACTTAAACCAAATTTGTGCTACTCTCACAGACACTAGTGCACTAGGTGCATAAACATCGCAATTTTTTTTTCGCGGCTTGTGTTTGGAATTATCTTCTTTAAAATTTAACTTTTAATGATACCAAAACCAGCCAGATACAAAAAGTATAGCCAAAGAGATTTTATTACAAGTTCATACATAGTATAATGAGAAAAGACTTTTTCCCCAACCTATTGTATTCATTCTCTGTAACTTCGGATTTGTCTTTCTTAGAGATAGATATTCCGCGCCCTAGTAAAAAGTTCGAGGAGAAAGGTCGACATAATCACATGAATGCGCTACTTCAAGGCACCGGTGATTTAGACGGCAGCCGAAGGGTTAAGTGACATTGTTTTTAAATGGAATATATTATTTCGTCAGCTGGAAACCGAGTCGCGTCCGACGGCGATGGGTCCGCCTCCGACGTCCCACTTCCACGTGCTGTCGGACACGCCGTCCGGACTGCAGCCGCTCATATCGCGGCCCGCGCAGCCCAGACCAGGTAACCCACTTCACTTGTTCTAAACTAAACTTGATGTTCGCTAACGTGATATTTATCATTACAAAACATTGACCAATTGACAAAAGTTCATGGCAGATGCCACCTCAATTATAGGTGCAATCGACAATGCATTAACAACAAAAATAAAAAAATTATATAACTAAGATTTGATTACATTTGATTGATTGCTTAAGATTAATTTATATTTAATTGGGAAATGATCCGTGACAGATTTTTCCCGTAAGTTGTGAGACAATTAGAAAAATTTTCTATTTCACTTAAAATTAGTTCAGCGCAATCGGACAACTTACAATCCTCGATAGTATAAATTTGGTACCGTTTAATGGTAACATTGAATATATGTTTGCAGCCGAGAACGTTCCTAAAGTGGAGCCCGGTCTGCCCAACGGGGCGGAGAGCGGCGCCGCCCCGCCCGCAGCCCCGCTCAAGGTGGAGCCGGGACCAGAACTGCCTTCCGCGCCCGGGATCAAACTCGACCAGGTACACACACGCCCCTGTCGCACGCACGAGCTGTTCATACGGAACACACGGTTGACTTACTAATAATATACTTTTAAACATCAATTAATTTGATCAAAACAAATTTCGGATTTTATTAAAAATTGTGTTACTTATGAATAGTAACACGACCGTGTTTTGTTTTTATCAGATAAATTGATATGATGTGAGAAAAAACACGAGTCACACATAATACGTCACTGCGTCGAACATTACGCTCATTTAAAATAGTCCTCATGGTTACAAAAAATATTAAATTAACAAAATTTTATATGGTTTGATACAATTGAGATGCTGAAACCGCTAGGAAAAGTGAGCGCGGAAAATAATGACTTACACCAGTTTATATGTTGTCGTATCACAACACAATCTGACGCGATGTTGGTTGCAGTACCGCGGAGGACAGCGCGGACGGGAGTGGACAGACCAGGAAACCCTTCTGCTGCTCGAAGGCCTGGAGCTACACCGCGACGACTGGAACCGCGTGGCCGCGCACGTCGGCACCAGGACCCAGGACGAGTGCATCCTGCACTTCCTGCGGCTGCCCATCGAGGAGCCGTATCTGGACGAGCCGGGCTCGGCCGGAGTTTTAGGGCCGCTGGCCTACCAGCCCATACCCTTCAGCAAGACCGGCAACCCGGTCATGAGTACCGTCGCTTTCTTGGCCTCGGTCGTCGACCCCCGCATCGCGGCCAAAGCCACCAAAGCCGCGATGGATGAATTTGCTGCTATCAAGGTGTGGATTTGTTGTTATTTAAATTTAATGTTTATTGTATAGATGCTTGTACGAGTTGAGACCTGCCAGTATAGAATGGTTGCCTGAACTCATTTAGACTATGAATATCGTCTCCGGCCATTAGACAAATGGCTTATATCTCAATTATTTATTTGATAACTCGTTGACCCGGCAGACTTCGTAGTCCCACAATCGATAAATAAAAGACCTAAACTTTTGTATAAAAAAAATTAAAACAAACAAAAGGAATCCGTCCGATGTGTCCCCCACATATCAAAGGGAAAACAATTTGTTATTTTTATTTAATTCCGAGCATTTTCATATTTATCTACCTTTTAAACCTTCTCTGGACTTCCACAAATAATTCAAGACTAAAATTAGCCAAATCGGTCCAGCCGTCCTCGAGTTTAGCGAGACTAACGAACAGCAATTCATTTTTATATATATAGATAGATCATTTACGTTTCCATCAAGCATATTATCTGTGTGTATGTGTCAGGACGAGGTGCCGGCCGCCATGATGGAGGCGCACGTGAAGGCGGCGGGCGCGCACGGAGCCGCCGCCGCGCTCGCCGCCACCGGCATCGCCGGCACCGCGCCCGAGCCCACAGGTAATATATATGTCGGGGAATGAGTGTTCCGGTTGGCATCGCCATCGGCATGTAAAGATGGCGCCTCGACCACGCTCGAGGTAAATGCTCTGCTCTGATTGGTCGTTACCTACGTGAATTTACAGTTTTGGCACCTTTTATTATAATTAATTTTTATAGAATGCTTTAAAGCCACAGAAAAATGTAAGAAATAAAATAATATTATGCATTATGCCCGTGAACAAGAGTCAACTCGACTCTTTGCTTCCTCTGACATATATATAAATGCAAATGTACATCTTATTTATTTAACACTAAACGCTCGTGAAAATCTTAACAAAAAATATAATGAAATAAATTACCAGAAAAAATATATAAAAATTTGGAATAATGACACATTTTATTCATCTATTATAAATCTGACAAAACAAAGCTACATTGAGAAAAACAATTAAATATTCACACTAATAAGAAAAGATTTCATTTCACTCGCTCATTGATTTTTAGGCGAAAAGAAAGAAGGCGGTTCAGAAGTAAAGAACGAGCCGATGGAAGTGGAGGAGAGCGACGCTAAGGTCAAGGAGGAACCGTCGGAACAAGCTCCGCCCGAAGACAAGGACGCCAAAGACGAGCCCGCGTCGCCGCAACCCTCAGGTACCGCGACCTCAACAGAACTACAGTAGAATTATTTTGTCCGTGCAGTTTGGGTCATAAAAAATCGGTGCAGTGAAGCGAGTATTTCGCTCTCTCTTCCACTCACGAGCCTTATGGACGGGCATAGTGATGCGCATTATTGTTGTCGATAAGCATTATCGATAGTGTATTTAGTTTTGTAATTTTGTGGGTTAGTGATAAAAATAAAAGAAAAAATCACTAATCGAACACTTACACCACATATCACCGCAGCAAGTTAACGAGAACGGCAGAAAATTTACACTTTGTAACTTTTCGGGATCTGTTCTCAATTCAGTGAAATTTTTTAACACATTGTTGATAATAATACGTGCTTGTGCTGGTATATTTTTGCCAACAAGCAAAATATTTGAATGAATACTGCCGTTTTGGCACAAAACAAAGGATTAGCCATTGTGTCATTAAAGAAATTCAGAGAGCGAATGCAAAAAATCACATTTCTCTTCAACATAATATGTACTATAATTCGCAGGTAGGTACAGCAAATGGCTCATAACATAACAATGTCTCACCACCCTTCGTATATCGCCCCGCCGCCGTGTACCTGCCTTCGATGACATAATTGTTTTTATCGCTAATGACGTTATACCCGCGCAACCTGCTCACCGCCCTAGCCGGGCTATGTTTTATGACCCAAACTGCATGGACAAAATAATTCTACTATAAGCTTCACTTCACCCCTCAGACGGGGTCGGCAACCTGTTTGCAATACTAAATTTGAAGATCACCGAGGGCGCATATTTTACAGATAACAGGTTTAAAGAGGCATTAAAAAAAACAGATTTTTTATAGCTTTATTTTGTTGGCGTCATACATAATGAATGATACATATAATTCAGTGTGAAACTTGGGTGTCCATATTTTCAGCTAACTTCTTATAATTGGGGATATATGTAGAGTTCCCGGTCTTTAAACAATTATCTAAATGTGTAGTAGTCGTTTTAACTGCACGGTCTACGCGTGGTCTATTCGAAATACGATCACACACTAACAAAAAATACGTGCGTGTTATTAGATATGCTCAAGGTTAACAAACTGCTAATCTATGCACAATCCTAAGCTCAACTGACTACTTGCTGTATATCGCCGTTTGATAAGAGTAAGTAAATCGCTCTGGCTATCATACATTTACATTAGTTCAGCGAGGGCGCATTAAAAATCGATTGGGGGCGCCATGGCACCCGCAGGCGCCGCGTTGTCGACCCCTGCCTCAGACGGCACAGCTAAATTCCAATCTTCTTTTTTTTTTTATTGCCCTTGTTGGCAGACGAGCATACGGCCCACCTGATGGTGAGCGGTTACCGTCGCCCATAGACTTCAGCAATGCCAGGGGCAGAGCCAAGCCGCTGCCTACCGCAAATAATTATTTCTTCTAAATACATCTAAATTTCTAAAAATCTGACGTTTCCTCACTACTGAGGATTGCGATCACATGTGACATTATTCCATTGTGTTCGATCATGGGTGGCATAGACCGCATGGTACAGACTACCACCAAGTGCTTCTCTTTCTAGATCCGATAAATTCCATAGCTGAGTCGAAACTAATAAATATTATTTCCGATGTTAGAAGCCCCAGCTACTGTGGACGCCAAGCTGCAGTCTGCCGCGTCTGCCGCGTTGGCCGCTGCGGCAGTTAAAGCCAAACATCTCGCCGGCGTCGAGGAACGTAAGATCAAGTCACTAGTGGCGCTCCTCGTCGAAACGCAGATGAAGAAATTGGAAATTAAACTTAGGCATTTTGAAGAACTAGAAGCCACCATGGAGAGGGAACGGGAAGGTCAGTCGCGTTCATAATAATATAATTGGCGACTTAACTGATTAGTTTTTTTTTATTGCTTAGATGGGTGGACGAGCTCACAGCCCACCTGGTGTTAAGTGGTTACTGCAGCCCATGGACATCTACAACGTAAATGCGCCACCCACCTTGAGATATAAGTTCTAAGATCTCAGTATAGTTACAACGGCTGCCCCACCCTTCAAACCGAAACGCATTACTGCTTCACGGCAGAAATAGGCAGGGCGGTGGTACCTACCCGCGAGGACTCATAAGAGGTCCTACCACCAGTAATTACGTAAATTATAATTGATAAGAAGAGTTTGGTAATGAGAGCCTGTAAGATTGTTCACTTTTTGTATTAAGAATCGGCGTGTTGCGTCGTCTGCCAGGTACAATTTACACAGGTGCTGAAATTATCTTTGAGGAACCCAAGCAAGTGTATTAAGTGATTTCTGCAAAGCCTTGGCTTTATTTGGACTAATTTCACTCAAAAACCACCCACCACCACTCAAGCTAGGAATTAGGGAGTACTCTTCTGTGTACCATACCTAAGGGAGTAACTCACAAGAGGTCCTACCACCAGTAATTACGCAAATTGTAATTTTGCGGGTTTCATGACTGTTGGCTCTAACATGCTGTATACACTCCAGGCCTGGAATATCAACGGCAGCAGCTGATACAGGAGCGACAGCAGTTCCACTTGGAGCAGCTCAAAGCAGCCGAGTTCCGATCGAAGCATCAGGCGCATCAAAGGTTAGTCCGCTGAGTTTCTCGCTGGATCTTCTCAGCGGGTCGCGATTCCGATCCGGTAGTAGATTCATTCGTGAAGCAGCTGCTCTTGAGTTGTTAGGTCTCCTTCGGAGGCGCTCGGGAAGCTGTTAGCAAATCCCACCCTTCCTGGCTGAGTCTTTGCTCGCCCACCTGTCCTGGTAAAACTGGAAAGGCCTCCGGGCCACCAGTGATCTTTCAATCATAAAAAAAAGCATCAAAGATTAGTTGCTGTAAAATTTACTTCTAAAAATAAAAAAAGAATAATTCATTACTGTTTTGTATCTACGGTATTGTTGTTCTGATAAAGATTTTTTTAGCTTAACGATGCTCTGTAAATGTGAGAAAAGTGATTATTGCACTTGATATTGTGCTGATAATTGAGTTATTTATTACAAATCATTTTATTCAAGTGTGTCAATAAATTGGAGAGGAGATAGGTTTTGCGTCGATAATTCATAATGCTGAAGGTCATGGCCTCTGGATAACCTTCTCGAGGACTATCGTGCACCAGCTCAATCTATTCTCTGCTGCGTGGTTGGCGTCGTGAACTGAGGTATTGAGAGTAAAACGGTTAGACCAGAGCATTGGACTTAGGCTTCTGTTTTTTGTTTAATACTGTTTAAACACTTAAATAGTATTAAATACAGTTTTATGAATCATAAACTGAATCTGACTTCTAATTAGACCAGCACATCTATACTTAATATTATAAAGAGGAAAGATTTGTTTGTTTGTTTGTATTGAATAGGCTCCGAAACCACTGAACCGATTTGAAAAATTCTTTCACTGTTCGAAAGCTACACTATTCCCGAGTGATATGTCACCTAGCCTATGAGCTATAATCTTTTTTGAAAAAAAATAAGGATCTTTACTAAAGCTCCAATAATGTAACCCAAGGTGTAAAAAATTACCTAAAATAATCTTTACATCGCGTGCCCTGCGAAAACGATTGATGATAGAATAAAATAATGTACTACGATTTTGTAGAACACGTATTTATGCCGCAATAAGTGTTATTTTATTTAAAAAAATAAAAATGACAAATATCGTTGAAATTTTTGTTAAAGACCCGAGCCGAGCCAGAGTGGGCCGCTAGTAATATATAAGTGTTCGTTATTGGATCACCCTCCGTACGTTTAAAAGTACATCGATTTTAATTTGATAATATTTTCCTAAGGTTGCAAGCCGAGAACGCGGGACTGGCGGCCGCCGCCAACCCCGAGCAGCCGCCGCCCGCCGACGCGCAGCCCGCGCCGCAGCCCGCACACGCTTAGACCACTCAGGCGGGTGACACACAAGAAAAGTAGGCAGCGGCTTGGCTCTGTCCCTGGCATTGCTGAAGTCCATGGGCGACGGTAACCACACACCATCAGGTGGGCCGTATGCTCGTCTGCCTACAAGGGCAATTAAAAAAACCCACTACTCCTACACCTCCAGTCGAGCCCTCATTGCTGAGCATCGGGATGCGCCCGTCTGTGACGTTTTTTTTGTAATTTGTATCCACTTATGTCGGTCACTCCAATCTTTTTTGGCACCGATCTATGGATCTTCATCCATCCACTTTACCCACTACAAGCAGCAGTTTATGTCAATAAATTATAGCTTTTATAAGTGGTGAATTTGGCACTAATTATCATGTCGCAGAAGCGTCCGGCTTGAGGAGAATTTTACTTAGTGTCTCAAGGTGTTTAGACTCCATTACCCTCTTAATAACTACCAACCTGCCTACTCCAACAAAAGTTTAAAAAAAACGCAAGCAATTTTATGCGACTTTGTTAACATAAAGACTGATGTCTTACTACTATACAAAGCGTTTTACCATGAGATTAAAGTAAACTATAGGCTGGTCAGTAACATGTCTAACAAAAGATCAATGGCCTCTTCAATAAATGTGAATAAAATTTATGAGTAATTAGACCGTCTTTATGTCTTTAGTATTATCGAACACGAGATGAAAGAATAATAAACTGAGTTCATTGCCCCATATTAGTTAATAACATTACACTACATTAGTGACAAAATAAAGCTCTTTAATTATAAGTATAAATTTAATAAACATGACTTGTTAGTACGCTATGTTGAATTTTTCGTATCAACAAAGATCTTTTATGGATGTGATTTGTGCTCGTGGATTGTGTAGAAAATCAATGTATGTTTGATGTGAATTTAGAAATATTTCTGAATTATTATTTAGTGTAACAATAAATTAATTAGGTTAAGGTATAATTATAATTTGTTTCTCAAGCGCTAACTCTGATTGAGTTGTGAAATAAAATAGTAAAAAAATATAGCTTTGTTTCATTCATGGTTACCCTTATCTGAACGTTTGTGGGTTTTGTGATTCAAACAAGTTTTGTTTTGAATGAATAATGAAAACAATTCACTTAAATTGCCCTTTCGACTACGGAACTTGTGACTTGTATTTAGTGAACAAAGCAAATCTAATTTCGTTTCTTTAAAAGTACATACAAATTCTAATAAATACTTTCCCTCTAGTGATTGAACAATTTATTGAAAATATGCCCTAAATATACAACTATTGCTGTTACCTTTGAAATATAAAAAAAATATGTACTTATTACTTTTGATAATTGAAATTATTATTTCCACTGCATACAATGTTCAAGCTACCAATTCTCAAGAATTGGAACCCAATTATAAGTTATCAATGGTGAGTATTAAAAATATTGTCTATACATATCAAATGAAACAATATAATTTTAGCTGGAGCAGAATGGAATACCTTTTTTTTATTTTTTTTTATTGCTTAGATGGGTGGACGAGCTCACAGCCCACCTGGTGTTAAGTGGTTACTGGAGCCCATAGACATGCACAACATAAATGCGCCACCCACCTTGAGATATAAGTTCTAAGGTCTCAAGTATAGTTACAACGGCTGCCCCATCCTTCAAACCGAAACGCATTACTGTTTCACGGCAGAAATAGGCCTAGTTTGGTATTTTAAAATTATAACGTTAGACGTGATATTCGGTTACTAAAATAAGATGTAAATTCCAAACAACGATTTAGGTTTCCTCGCCAGATAATCCTGGTCACCCTGCGATATTTGAACACGCAAAGAGTCCGGTGTGGGATCCGGATCAACAGAACTTGTACTTTGTTGATGTGAGCAAACGGAACGTGCATCGACTTGACTACGTCAGCGGCAAGATTTACGTCAAGCACATAGGTTCGTGTTTAAGAAAGAAAAAAGAGATTTACCTTAAAATTAACTCTGATTAAAAACTATGAGAATTACTGGTGGTGGGACCTCTTGTGAGTCCGCACGGGTAGGTACCACCACCCTGCCTATTTCTGCCGTGAAGCAGTAATGCGCTTCGGTTTGAAGGGTGGGGCAGCCGTTGTAACTATACTGAGACCTTACAACTTACATCTCAAGGCGGGTGGCGCATTTACGTTGTAAATGTCTATGGGCTTCAGTAACCACTTAACACCAGGTGGGCTCTGAGCTCGTCCACCCATCTAAGCAATAAAAAAGTAAGCCTTTTAAATGAAGACTTCTTAAATATATTTTTGTATTGCGTAGACGCGTGAAAAAGATCTCAGTCCACAGAGTGTGGAGCCCATAGGTATCTACAAGGTAAATGCGCTACCCATCTTGAGATATAAGTTCTAAGGTCTCAGTATAGTTACAACGTCTTCCCCACCCTTCAAACCGAAACACATTACTGCTTTGTGGCAGAAATAGGCGGGGTGGTGGTACCTACCCGTGCGGACTCACAAGAGGTCCTATCACCAGTAATATAAAAATACTTGCGCCCAATACAATTATCCCGCTGTTTACCTAATTTAAAATCACAAATTTATTTGAATAATTGATAGGAATGCCCTTAAACCTACACCAGGGACCCAAGTCCGTTGGAATTCTTCGTATAAATTCTTTTCTCTAACACCACGATCTTTCCGGACAAAATTCCCCTGATAACATGGTTTAATCTTTTCAAATGTACTTCAAAAGTTGGGTTATAAATTACTGCCTTTGACCATTTAGGATATGGAGAGCTAAACGCAGTGGCGATTGTGTCTGGAACTAGAAGGCTGCTGGTCTGTGTGCGTTCTGCGATATATTTACTTGACTGGGATATTGCGGGCGATGATGACTTGCGTTTGATCGTGACACTTGACCAGGGATTACCGGATAATGTGATTAATGTAGGAAAACCTGACGCTGCCGGACGCTTTTGGGCAGGTAAAATTTATCACATAATTAGCCATGATTGAGGACATATCAGGGTAGATACCAGTGACGGGTGGATTTACAGTTCCACTGCTTGTACTTTCCAAAAATCCAAAATGCCACTGAATACAGATTCTTATCCAACTTCATTCTACGTAGCGGATACTATAAATTATGGTAACACCCAAAGCAAGTTGGTATCTTACTTTCAGGGATGGAATCCCTGGCTACTTGGTAGTGAGGTAATCGAAATTTTCTCGAATGTATCTCAAAATGGACGGCCTCATTGAAGTTTTATTTCCATTACTTTTGATGGCAAAATATATAGCCCGTCTTATAGGCAGCGTAATATGTGGTCACCGACGTTTATGGACATCGTCAATGTCAAGAACATAACACAGTCGCTTTATTCCAAAACCGTCATAGTGTTGTCTACGGAATATAGCCGGGAGGCTGTTCTGCTCATCATTACAACCGCAATCCTTGAATCAACTCCTCATTAAAGAATACTAATTAATATTTTGAACAATTTTGTCATCCACGTCAATATTATTGAATATTATTAATAGAATGTCGAATCCTAGGAACAAAAGGTCCTCAAAGCGGTGACGAAGTCGTACCGGATAAAGCGACTTTGTATAGAATTGAACAAGGAAGTATAACCCATCCTCGCGTGCTGCTGCGGCCAGTATCTATCTCCAGTGGCCTCGTATGGTCTCCCAACAATACAGTACTTTATTACATCGACTCTTTAACGCTGAAGATTGAAGCTTTTGATTTCGATTTGGTTACGGGAGAAATAAGTGAGTTATTATCACAATTTTACCACATGATCTTAACTTGGAGACGTCTTAGAGATCTTAACGTGGGACGCCCCCTGGTTAGGTGGTGCGATGACCTCCGAACAGTGGCCGGCAAGAGGTGGATGAGGAGAGCCGAAAACCGGGCTCAGTGGTGTGGATTGGGAGAGGCCATGTCTAGCAGTGAACGACTTTGGGCTAATGATGATGATGATGATCTTAACATTAGTTTAACATTATGCTATAATTGACACATAGTATTGTAATTGACACCACGTGTCTCAAGGTAGTATTCACGTTATAAGTAGTGTCTATGGATCTAGTAGTATCCTTTTTAAGCCATTTGGACCGTAAACTCTTATACTCATATTATGGAAACTCATATTTCATACATAATATAAAAATAGTCCTCCCGAACCCCTCTTGGTGCTTTAAGCATTCTAAGCGCCGATCACTGTTCTCGTCGAAATCGCCAAATGCAGCGAAGAGTTATTTACGTGCGACTTAATCCACACACAATGAGTTTCTCACCGGATGTTCTTAGTGGGTCGCGAGTCCAACCCCGTGGCAGATTCAAGAAATCACTCTCCTTGCTAAGGCAGATGTTAGCAAAAATTATAATCTAGCGATTAAGATACGAAGAAAAAGACAAAAAAAATTAGACGTGAATATGATTCAAAATACTTTTTCGATTTTTCTCCAACTTTATTTTATTCATTTTAGTATTTCTAACATTTCAAATTAATTATGGTGATGGTGGACCCGGACTCGTTTTTGAGTCCGCGCGGTTAGGTTCCACCACCCTGCCTATTTCTGCTGTGAAGCAGTAATGCGTTTCGGTTTGAAGGGTGGGGCAGCCGTTGTAACTATACTGAGCCCATACAACTTATATCTCAAGGTGGGTGGCGCATTTACGTTGTAGATGTCTATGGGCACCAGTAACCACTTAACACCAGGTGGGCTGTAAGCTCGTCCAAGCATCTAAGCAATAAAAAAAAAACAAAAAAAAAAAGATACTCGTGTATTATGATAGTTTTTTTTTAAAACGCAGGTGCGAGAAGAACTATTATGGATTTTTCTAGCAATGACTATGACGGAGCAATGCCTGACGGCATGACTATTGACAGTCAAGGACGGCTTTGGGTCGCTTTGTTATTCGGTGGAACAGTAAGTTACGTCCTAATTTTTTTTGTTAATTTGTTGCTCATGCATGTAGCTAATATAGTGATACTCATATGAATTTACTGGTCAAGCCCTAGACTCAAAGTAATTTGAGCCCTTCATTCCTATCAAATCTCCAATAGATAACTCATCAAAATCTATAGTTAAATTAGAAAATATATACGAAAAGTTATAGATGTCGTAGCTTATGGCTAATCCTTTAGAACATAACATTATGCTAAAGCGCTCAGGATTTCCAATACGCTAAAAATGGTCACGCAGTTTGACCATCGCTAAACCCAGATTACCCAGATTGGTAATCTGTGTGATCCTTTTCGCCAAGTCTGGTCATAGTACTAGACAAAAAAACAAAAACGACAAAGTTTTAACTGAAATCGAGAGAGAGAAAGAAACATGTCTTATTCATTAAACCATTTATTTAAGTATAAAGCACAATCGTTATTGAAGTGAAAACATTAAATAGCAGCACCATTGTGATTCAAAAGTCAATGAAACTGAAATAACACTCGCAAAGAGTCAATAACAGAGACAAACACAAACATCTACAGGATTTATCCTGCTAGAGTATAGATATACTTCTGAAGGTTTTCACTTCTATTGCATGTGAACACCTCTTTTTTTAATTACTCGAATAAGCATCAAAATAACCAATCTCCTAACTAACGATTTCTTTTAGGTTTTACATATAGATCCAGATATAAGAAAAGTAATCTACACCTATAAGCTACCAGTTTCCAAGGTCACCTCCGTATGCTGGGGAGGACCAAATCTTGACGAACTATTCGTCACTACAGCTCAGGAGAAAGCTGAACCCAAAGCGGAACCACTTGGTGGTGCGATATTCACTATACGGGATACAGGATATCGAGGTCTGCCCCCTAACACCTTTCGATTCGATAATGCTGACAACTATTAAATAAATTATAACCTAAAAAAATTGTAAATACAAAAATTATATACACAGTTAGTTTGTGTTTGATAATAAAAATGTAATAAATTATAAAAGAATTTTGTGCTTAATTACGCAAAATCCCTTTCTTGACTTGAAATTCAACATTGTTATTATTATGTTAAACTAGCGACCCGCCCTCGCTTCGCTTCAGAAACATTAAATTTTATTATTGATAGCTGAGTACCGCAATGCTACCCGCAGTTATTGTCGTACCAGGGGTGACACCGCGGGGCGAAGCTAGTCATAAAAAAGTAGCCTAAGTTACTCCTTATATCATCAGTTACCTATCAGTGAAAGTCTCGTCAAAATCGGTCCAGCCGTTCCAGATTAGCGGGAGCAAACAGACAGACAGACAGCCAAAAATTGTAAAAAATGTTATTCTGATGTATGTACCGTATATATATTCATATGTATGTAGTAAAAAGCCGTTATTTCAATATTACAAACAGACACTCCAATTTTATTTATATGTATAGACTATAGTACGCTAGTGACGCTGTAATTTGGCGTGTATTCGATTTCTTGTCACTATGCAACATTATTAGCATGATGCTAGTGCGAGATAATGCCATTTTAGCTAATGTGTTGTTAACTGATATCCACAACTGGTGTACGCTGGTAGAGGGTCTTGTGAGCCCGCACGGGTAGCTACTATAATACTACCCTGCCTGTTTCTGCCGTGAAGTAGTGATGCGTTTCGGTTTAAAGGGTAGTGCGGCCGTTATACTGTAAAACTGTAACAATCATGGCTCTATGGTAACCATTTCACACCAAATGGGCCGCGAACTCGTCCACCCATCTAAACAACAATAATAAATGATTACCTGAGCCCATAAATATCACCACGTGATTACAACCACTCATTTTGAGAAATAAGATCATTAGTCTCAATTTGAACATGCGTTTATTAGCTCGGTATGTATGTTTGCCAGTACTTTTCCTAGGTCCTTTACTGTTGGTAGGACCACTGGTGAGTCCGCGCAGGTAGGTACCACCACCACGCCTATTTCTGCGGTGAAGCAGTAATGCGTTTCGGTTTGAAGGGTGCGGCAGCCGTTGTAACTATACTTGAGACCTTAGAACTTATATTTCAAGGTGGGTGGCGCATTTACGTTGTAGATGTCTCCAGTAACCACTTAGTACCAGGGGGGCTGTGAGCTCGTCCACCCATCTAAGCAATAAATAAAAAAAGGTATTCGTTGGTAGTCTAAAGGGCTACTCCATGTTCGCACGGATGTGTAGGTGAATTCACGGGCTCAGCCTGAGAGAATTTGCTAACACTAACCCTAGCAAGAGCAGTGCTTCGCTGAATCTACCACTGAATCGGAATCGCGACCCACTAACAAGATCGGGTGAGAAACTCAGTTGGCTGTGTTTATGGGTTATGGTTGCACACCGAACTTTGTCGTAACTGAAAAGTTTAATGGGGACGGTGACCGGGGTTCGTACATAATGGAATCTTTGAACATCATTTTCATTGACTTCAAGTTTACTTGAAATTTTGCACACGCATTAAGGACCGATGTTAATACATTAATCGCTATAATATCGTAACCGGTATCATCGGGTTAAAAAAAATTGTTGTAAGCGTGTTTCTTTAGTTTTTTTTTTTTTTTATTGCTTAGATGGATGGAGGAGCTCACAGCTCAACTGGTGTTAAGTGGTTACTGGAGCCCATAGACATCTACAACGTAAATGCGCCACCCACCTCGAGATATAAGTTCTAAGGACTCAGTATAGTTACAACGACTACCCCACCCTTCGAACCGAAATGCATTATTGCTTCACGGCGGAAATAGGCGGGGTGGTGGTACCTACCCGTGCGGACTCCCAAGAGGTCCTACCACCAGTGATTTTATACGAACGAAATATACCATCTTAGGCTGTTCCACCTAACGTATGACTACTTAGCGGCAGAAATATGCAACACAGTATGTGAATTATAAACGGGATGGATTTTATAATACAACCATCTTATAATTTGTCAGGGTCACAAATCGCAACACAGTTAAGTGAATGCGAACATTACTTTATAATTTCTAATATCTAAATGACTTTTAGTTTAGAGTAAAAATAATTAATTTGTTTAAAGATTCTTTTATTTCGTGAGAATACAACCAGAAAATGTAACAAGAAGTACAACAGCTTAAATCTAAATATACAACGACTAATCATATTAACCACGTGACAACAGCGAAATGACTAGAACAAGATCTTCTAAAATTCAAATAATAATAACAATTATCGTATCATAGTTTTATACTTTTTAAGAATTTCAAAATTGAAGTTAAAAGTTTATGCTATAATAATAACAGTTTTGTAAGTTTTCTCAGTATGAAAACTGAAATTTTTATTGTTTTTAAAGATAAAAATATTGAAATATATATAAATTTATTTGGTAATAAAAATTAACGTAGCGTAATTTTAAGGATCGATTATATTTTATACAGATACGATTTTGCTACTCTAGTTAACGGAATGTCTTTTTATTATTTTATTTGATTATTTTCCATTTTATTGCGTAAACGGGTGGTCCAACTCGCTATCCACCTGATATTAAGTGTTTACGGGGATTTATTCTTACCACAGCGTGATTGCAGCCACCCCCTTCGAGACCTTATATCAGGTCTCAGTCAAGTCAATAATACACAAGTACTGGGCAGCAGGAGGTACCTACCGACCCCTTACAATACTTCCAACACTACAAGACACAAAATTGTAGGATCGGTCCGACCTGTACAATTGTAATTAAATGTACAAACTTATCAGATAAAACAGATTTTTTTCTTGAACAAAAGTCCATAGAATAGCTTCACGGACTAAAACGGTTATGATACACCACACAACACAGGGTGTACAAAATATTCATTTTTAATTATCAATCATCAATTAAATTTTTTTATTAACAGTTCCTATGTATAGTATTCGTTCATCTACAAGATATTATTTGATACTATTAAAATTTAGATAATAATAATACAGATACATCATAAAATGCAAAAGCATCCTAAATTTATATTAAACAATGACAAAATCCGGATGTTTAGGCACATTTTGATACAAGAAAATATTATATGTAATCACAATTTAACCTTCGGTCAAATTCCAGATAAAACTTGACCTAATTAAATATTTTAGATAAACACATAAACATCATCACTATCAATACAAACGTCCCTTGATATTAGGCAATTACCATTAGTTATAATAAATTATCAATATTGTGTGATATGAAATTATTGTTTCATTGTAGCATAAGCAATTAATCATTAATGGATTGGTTTTCGAAACTGTCAAAAATATTTCGCGCCTTCTTTATATTAATCGTTCGTAACTTTGAGATCCACTGGTTTGGTATTAATTATTATTGATTTCTTGTTTTTTTTTGTATTGTCCTTGTAAGCAGACGAGTATACGGCCCATCTGCAGATGAGTGATTACAGTCGCCAGTGGACCTCAGCAATACCAGATGCAGAGCTAAGTTAACTGCCAACAAAATTTATGTCATACATTATACATATTTAAATGCACGAAAATGCTTTAAAAGAATGATATATGTATAGACCATTTATAATTTTTGATCTCAAATTCACCATTACCCTTCCAAATTGCGTTGCCTTTCCATAATGATTAGACAGAGACAAAATAAAAAATTGTGCAAATCGTCGTTTGTTGAACGCAATTTAATTGACTATTCACTAAACAACTATACGTATTCTTAAGTTAATTCAGACACACGTGTAATGTCTCGGATAGTTCCCGGCAGTGATGCGGCTCTTGTTCAGTTCAGTGATAAAGGCAATAGTTTCTGTTCACATTAACAACTGTGCTTCTCAAATGTTAACACAAGCACATAATATATAAATAGGAACTAAAATGCATTTTAAAGATTTCTTCCATTTGTAATTATTTGGATACTAATGTTTCGCATTATCAATGATGCTTAAATATAGTAGAATCCAATTTTTTCTTTCAGTATTAAAATTAATCATTTCTATGGTTACCTGAAATTATTATTATTATATAAAAACTAAAAGATCTGTTATTCAATGTGAATCATTGTGAATTATACTTATTAATAAATATTATTTAACCCTATGGAACATTTTTTTCTACTCTTTGCGTTCTACGATTTTATCTATTTCTATGATTTTATCATTAGCACTTGTAAAGTTTATATGTTGATCTATTTATTACATAATATGGCTAATAACGCAGTATTCTAGTAACTCGTAAAGTGTGGCCGGCCTTATTTACGTCTTATCTAGATTCTAAACAATATACTTTCTATTTTTTTTTTTCTAATAAATATCGAACATCAAACAACTTGTTGAGACTTATGTGGATAATTTTCGTCAAGTTTTAATGTAATTTCGAAAAATACACCCGATTAGTAGTAAACCATGATTAAGGAAACAAATTATGTTTGATTCAGTTAAATTTTGTGAATGAATTATCAAGTCGATTAAAATTCTCCATATATTTGTTCGGTGAAGCATACGATAACTAAACACAAAATATAAATTTTTCATAGACGTCATAAGCGTGTATGTATTAATATACGCGAAAACATACAGAAAATGCGTGTAAATGAATAAGGTAGTAGTTATTGATTCAATGCTGCATAGCATCAACAGTTTCGCCGACTAGAAACAAGACTGTTACATCTATAGATAAGAAAACAATCTAAATATAAATGCAATTATCAATATCAATAAATATTAAATACATACAATTCGTCGACTGACCCCAAAATTGCACAACACTAAATTACGCATTATGTCTTTCTATTCGTATTTCGGAAAGTAGTTTCCTCACTAAAACTCCAGTCCTAATTTATAGTGTTTCTCTNCCGACTAGAAACAAGACTGTTACATCTATAGATAAGAAAACAATCTAAATATAAATGCAATTATCAATATCAATAAATATTAAATACATACAATTCGTCGACTGACCCCAAAATTGCACAACACTAAATTACGCATTATGTCTTTCTATTCGTATTTCGGAAAGTAGTTTCCTCACTAAAACTCCAGTCCTAATTTATAGTGTTTCTCTCGGTTCCTAGATGGCAGCATTGTTGCAATTATAGTCTAGGAGCTATCAAGCCGCTCATCATGTCAAACGTGTTCCCGTCGGGGGCGAGCTTGGTCTCGCCGGCCGCGGTGTTGACCAGCAGCCAGCCCGCCTCGTCCACACCAATGACGGTGCCCACGACAGGGCTTGAGCCGTCGTCGGTATGCACGCGGATCTCTTCCCCGCTGTAAAAAAATCGAATAGAACATTTTAAATTCAATATTCGAAAACCTAATTCTAAATTTAAACGTCTCATTGTTTAATTTAATATTCTCTTATAAGCTATTCGGTTTTTTTTAAATAGTTTATTACAAAATTGAAAATCACGTGAATGTAGCCGCCTACACTCGGGATTTGAGAACATTTTTGCAATTGTATTTCACAATATAATAATCATAATTTACTGGTAGTAGGGCCTCTTGTGACTGCGCACGGGTAAGTACCACCACCCTGCCTATTTCTGCCGTGAAGCAGTAATGCGTTTCGGTGTGAAGGATAGGGCAGCCGTTGTAACTATACTGAGACCTTAGAACTTATACCTCAAGACAGGTGGCGGTATTTACTTTGTAAATATTTATAGGCTCCGGTAAACCGCTCAACACCAGGTGGCACGGACCACCCACCTAAGCAACAAAAAACAGAGACATCAAAACGTTAAGCAACTCACGTGTGAAGCCAATATTCGTAGTACAGCTGCAAGAAGGCCTCGATGCCCGCATCGGCCGCCAGCTGGTCCAAGGTCCGCTCCAGCTGGGTGCAGTAGCGGGCCAGGAACTTCTCTATGGACATGGGAGCCAGGGCCGCGCCGTGCGCCTCGTTGTACTCCTCGATGATGTCGTTGACGCACGTCGTCGGCACCTTATTTGATATGTTCACACCGGTTCCTGGGGAATCACGAATGTATATTCAAGATTATTCACGTTGTTTATAATTTTTTTTTATCGTGTCACAATGTTTGTCCGCGATGAACTTTTGAGTTAATTCATATATTTTAATGAAACTTCGCACACTGTGTGTAGTCCGGTCTGACTTGAGAGATAGGATAAGTTTTAACTCAATTTAATATGATTACAATATTTGTTTATTGCAAATTATTTGTTTCATACATGACATACAGTTATAATCCGTGTGTCCCAGAGTCTTTAATGGATGGCGATTATAGCGGTAGGCAGCGGCTTGGCTCTGCCCCTGGCACTGCTGAAGTCCATGGGCTACGGTAACCACTCACCATCAGGTGGGCCGTATGCTCGTCTGTCTACAAGGGCAATAAAAAAAAATTCAAGTTCTTTGTCCTTTACGAATTCTTGAATTTAATATAATATAGATACCTATGTTGAGGATGACGTCATCGCCCATGCAGTTCGCTGTGGTGATGGTGCCGCCTATTTTGACATCCCGGCCGTAGTAGATGTCATTAGGCCATTTTATTCTAGAAAGATATTGAATTAAAAACAATTAGGATTATAATTCGTTTTAACATGATAAACTTTTTGTGGCCACATCGATCAACCAGCTAGAACGTAAAACATTTGTATTTAGAAACCCTTTATTTGAACGCGATTCGATTTATTGTTTTTGTTTTCGTGTATTATATTTGAGGGTAGTTCGAAATTATAGGGATTGAATCTAAGATAATAAATACCTAATGTCTAAGTTTTCGTAGTTCGGTTGGCATCGTATGGCTTGTACCGCTGCGAGGGCGGCCGCGTGCTGTACCAGCGGCGTCGATGGAGACATCTTGTGCCATATCTATAGTCGAATTAAATTATTATTCAATGAAATTAAATTCAGCAAAGCCATGAAAATTAATATGTAGTGTAGATATGGATAATTTCAAAATCACTCATGTACTCATGTACGGAATGCGTTTGGGATGGTATGGACATGTGATGAGACGCAATGACAATGAGGTTGGTAAGAGCGTTTTAACTATGAACACAGAAGGCTTTAGAACAGCCTTTCCCAAAGTGGATGATAACGCCCCCTTGTGGGCGCTGCAGGCCTAAAGGGGGGCGGTAAGAGACCCAAAAAAAAGGAGGTGTTGTGTATAGGCTTGGGAGGCGATTTGTAATTTCATCTAGGAGGACTCTGAGACACCGTCGGAGTTCTCGCTATAGTGGTTTTTGAAGTAGGTGAAAAAATGGGGACGTTAAAAAATAATTTATTCTCAAAGAGGACAGTAGACAAAGAAAAGTTTGGGAACCACTGCTTTAGAGGCAAAGGTAGACCTACGAAAAAAATAACGGATTGCGTGCAAGATGATATGTGTAAGACGGGAGTGAGCGAAGAAATTATATATGATAGACGAGTATGGAAGGAGAAAACATGTTGCGCCGACCCCAGGTGACTGGGAGAAGGGCAGGATACTGATGAATAATGACGACTCATGTACTTATAAAAGGAGGTTTATAATATACCGCTTCGACTGTGAACGAATCCTGCGTTTATGAATACACCCATAGCATAGCATGGCATAGGAGGTGATAGTCGCTCATGGGGCTTTTCAAACCGCATAACGCAGTAATCGTGTTAAAGGCTTCGTCAAACATAACGCGTACTTAGCGCTGGGTTTTAACGTCGCGCTCTTTTCATGTCACATAATTTGACTAGATGAGCCCAACGCTCCTTGACCCAACGCATTCGCCAAATCATAGTGCCTTTCGATAGCAGTGTGAAAATTTAAAAGTATTANGATAGTCGCTCATGGGGCTTTTCAAACCGCATAACGCAGTAATCGTGTTAAAGGCTTCGTCAAACATAACGCGTACTTAGCGCTGGGTTTTAACGTCGCGCTCTTTTCATGTCACATAATTTGACTAGATGAGCCCAACGCTCCTTGACCCAACGCATTCGCCAAATCATAGTGCCTTTCGATAGCAGTGTGAAAATTTAAAAGTATTAAGATGTCGAGTGATTCAGATGTGGCATTGTATAAGTGTGAGTATTTTCTAACTAATTCTATCAATTTTTCGGGGATTATCCAGTATTTGAATACAGATTCACTCGGACGCTAAAATGAAATTTGTAAAAAATTACAACGCCTAACGTCAAAGCGCCGTAACGCCGCGACAGAGCGTTGCGTACTTCTAGCGCCGGCGCTCTGTTTGACAGTATATTAACATAGTAGTACAACACATCTCGGCGTCATAGCGCGCCGTCAGTTACGCGTTCTGTTTGACGAAGCCTTAAAGGGTAGGTGAACTCACGGTCTACTTGATGTGATGCCGGATCTTTCGACCCTCAAAAAGGCACTAAACGAATTCCTAATTGGGAGAGTTGGGTAGATGTTACCTGCACGGATATGGAGGCCTGTCCGAGCGGTGACAGCCAGGTGTTCCTTCCCCTGCCCCGCGCGGCGGCCTGCCTCCCCGCCACCGCCCCCGCGCCGTGCGCGAGCGGCTGTGACGTCACGCGCATCGTGGACGACATCACCTCCGCATACACCACCAGCCGACCCACGCACCGGCTACTCAGATTCTGAAATACAATATTAGTCGTGATCTTTAAAAGGTTAACTGCCGTGTTTTGGTGGTGCAAGAGTACCTGGAGGAACGGGCAAAATACCGGGCTGCGATAAAAGAGGCCCAGATCGCAAGCTGGAAGGGGTTCTGCGAGAGGCAGGACCGCGAAGGCATGTGGGAGGGGATTTATCGGGTGATAGGCAGGGTTTCGAGACGGGAGGAAGACATACCCATGGAGCGGGAAGGGATAGTGCTGGACGCGGATAGTTCAGCCACGTACTTGGCTGAAACGTTTTATCCGGAGGACCTTACCGATTTGGACGATCCCGGGCATGGCGAGACGAGGAGGCGAGCCGCTGAACTAGNCCAGAGAATAGGTAGGTAAACAAGAGAACTCTTCAACCGTGACAATGTATTTTACAATAAATTTCGTAAAGTAGTAAAAGTATTTGAGATGTTATTTTATTTATTATTTTATTTTATACTTATTGTACACAAAAAGAAAATACAATAAAAACAGATTTAAAGAATGTCTAAATACTATGTACAAAGGCGAGCTTAACTCGCAAAGAAGACTCGAGAAGATCCACCGAGAAACTCAGCGGGTTACCGAGTCTGCTCCTAATGTTAGAGCTGAAGGCGTCTAATGCAAGGGTTAATGGATCTGCTGGTTCCGTAAGAACCTGTTCAATATATAGTATAAACGAACCAAACAACAAAATCCTTAGTGACCACACTTCAATAAGAGACGTGACTGTGTATACAGAATAATACTTCTTGTTGAATGTCGTCATCATTTATCAGTTACTTATATAAAATTACTGTCAGATTCCCGAATGCAATCTAAAGAATGAATCAGAAAGTTGAAAGGTTATAATTGTGGAACGTCCTAATGGAGACAATAAAGTGAAGACGTTCAATTTGTGTTAAAATGACCAATTTCGCAGTACGAGTATTATATCGTTATTATTTGTAGCCTGCTGAACTATCAAGGTCTGAGAAACTTTATCTAAGTATCCGAATTCAGCCATTTTATCATTAATGGTGCTACATCACGATATAGTTTTTTTTTTATAAATGAGGGATTACTGGTGGCCTGGATGCCTCTCCAATTTCACCACGACAGGTGGGCGAGCAAAGGCTCAGCCAGGAGGTGTGGGATTTGCGAACAGCTACCCGAGCGCCTCCAAAGGAGACCTAACAACTCAGGGGCAGCTGCTTCGCGAATGAATCTACCACCGGATCGGAATCGTGACCCGCTGAGAAGATCCACCGAGAAACTCAGCGGGTTACCGAGTCTGCTCCTAATGTTAGAGCTGAAGGCGTCNATGTTTCTTCATTTGACTCTTAAAAACTTCTAGAGAGGAACTAGCACGAATAGGTTGAGGGAGAGAATTCCATAATCGCACTGCTTGTATTGTGAAAGAGCCACTATAGCGACTAGAGCTGTGTATGGGAGTTTTTAAAAGAAGAGAAGTGGCTTGTCGACTAACTTTGCCGTCAGGAATCAGATATTCAAAGCGTTCATGTTAGAGATTATACAATGAACAAAACGCTTTACATATATGCCGGGCTAAAAGTTCGAGGCTATTTTAATTACTTAAAAGCTAATAAATAGGATAGAATTGCCGGCGGCTAGACGTTGTGTGGAAAAGGAAGGCGTGGAAAATAAATAAATAAAATAAAATAAAATTAATATTTTTATTTGTGTTGTGATTTTTTATGCCTAAAACGAAATCAAGGGTGTATAATAGTAAATATGAACTATAAATTCTTGGATCCGTGAATTCGTCTGTCCCTGTGCCCTCTTAAAACCAGGAAGACGGCGAGCTCATTCCACCTTTTAAATAAATTTATAAAATTTTATATGGTGGTAGGACCTCTTGTGAGTCCGTGCGGATAGGTAACACCACCCTGCCTATTTCTGCCGTGAAGCAGTAATTCGTTTCGGTTAGAACTTATATCTCAAGGTAGGTGGCGCATTTACGTTGTGGATGTCTATGGGCTCCAGTAACCACTTAACACCAGGTGAGCTGTGACCTCGTCCACTCATCTAAGCAATAAAAAAAAAACCTTAAATAATTATTTTACCTCTCCTCAACACGATAAACTAGGAACTGGTAGTTAAACAAGTTTTGAATCGCCACTCCATCAACGACCTCAAAGTTCGATAGTGTCAAAACGGGAAACGATTTCTCGTTGATAACAAATATAAATGTTTTACTTTAGTCTTCATTGTTCATAATGCATTATCAATACCTCTACCGTGTACTTACATCCATGCAGAGTTTTTGTTTTAGAATAGACTTGCTTTTAAATTACGTTTAAGTAATTTATGATGATCCTAAATTACCGTGTAAAGTAGACAAAAATATGCCATTAAAAATAATAATAATAATTTGCCGCACGCTAAGAATGTTCATTAATGGAGCCAATGAAGCAATTGATGTGATTAGGTCACCGGTACGTGACTCAGTTGATTTAATTAGTGAATCGACAACGGCCATGATTTTCGCTTCTAACTTTATAGGCTTGCAAATAAATGTTGTGCAATACCATAAGTGGAATATGTACCACAAAATATTTGAAATAAATGACGTCAGGACAATTTTTTTTAAGGAATTTTATGACCTGGTAACTAAGACCTTTATAGATCAAGTTTTATTAAAACTTTTTTTTTATATTAAAATGATATTTTGAAATAAAATGAAGTTGATTAATATGAAACATGGCATGAAACGAAATGAAATGAGATGATATGGGATGAAATTATCTCTCAGTAAAATGGTGGTCATTTACTGAGATATTTTTAGTGGACATTTTGGGGGATCCCGAGAAGTTTTATTATTATTTATATAAATTTATAGACAATTATTATTAATATAAAACTTCATAGATTAGTGTACTGGTAATAAAAACCAAAGTGTCAAAATTATTTCGTTCAGGAATCGTGTTTTCAAAGCGATTTTATTTATTGTCGTCGTAAGGAATTACATTAGAAGACCGCGGCCGCTATCGTCATTCTCCTGCCCTTCTCCCAGTCACCTGGGGTCGGCGCATTTCTCCTTCCATACTCCTCTATCATATACCATTTCTTCGCTCACTCCCTTCTTACACATGTCGTCTTTTACGCAATCCATCCATTTCTTCTTAGGTCTACATTTTTCTCTCGTCCGCGGCCCCTGTTTGGTTAAAAAAATATATATATTACGCGCTCACTATTGTAGTGGTGGGTAGTGAGCAAGCTAGGAATCAATGTTTTTTATTATTATTGCTTTGATGGGGTACGAGCTCATGGCCCACCTGGTGTTAAGTGGTTGCCTGAGCCCATAGACATTTAAGGCGTAGATGCCGCCACCCATCTTGAGTAAAACGGCTGCCCCAACCTTCAAACCGAAACGCATTACTGCTTCACGGTAGAAATAGGCAAGGCGGTGGCAGCTACTCGTGCGGCCTCACAAGACGTCCTGCCACCAGTAACCTACCACTTACCGACCTACTACCCTTGTGGGATGCTTAAATAAGGAAATAAGAATACTGCTACAGATGCTTAGGGAATTAGCTTTAATAACACGAGACCAGGATCTAGTAGTATCGAGGAAGCGAGCAATTTAGCTTGTACCATATGTATTACCTCTCTTTCCTCCCCGGACAATGATGTAGTTGCTTTTTAAATGTTACCCAATTTTACCAAACAGATTTTAACAGAAAAACAAAAAAGTATTGCCTAAATGTATTTTTCGTAAATAAAAAGTATTCGGTATTGACGATTTCGACATTGTATTCAAATGCTTTCACTCCGAGCTCTAGTCTCTACAGGTAAGCACCAAGCAAGCCGAGTTCCAACAAAATAAAATGAGCATTTCATCAATGTAGTCAATGTAAATATGCATAATATTTGAATTAAGGATAACTCAAAAACGATTGGACTCTACAGTTCGTAATTTTTTCTTTTTTTTTTATTACCCTTGTAGGCAGACGAGTATACGGCCCACCTGATAGTGAGTGGTTACCGTCGCCCACGGACTTCAGCAATGCCAGGGCATTGCTGAAGCCGCTGCCTATCCACGTGATATTTAAACCTGACCACATGAGAAATACAGCTTTCAACTAAAAAAAAGAATCCTCAAAATCGCTTCACCTAGAGGAAAGTTCTAATAAAATAGAATCTAATTGTGAACCTCCTTTTCGAAGTCGGTTAAGAGTTCAATTTCTGTCTGTTTTAAAAGCGAATTATCTGTATTAGAGATATTCATAAACTCAAAATTGAACATCAAAAATTTTCGGAATTAGTTTCGCGGTTTTCATTAAATGTACTTTCCGTTCGTTAAATATACCTACAGTTAGATTAAAAGCCAAAAACCAACTCGATTATTTCATGAAAGCTCCACAAAACTACAAGCGGAAATAAAGCTTAACGAAGCGATATAAGGCGGCCATAAATAAAATATAAAGTCGTTAAAATTTATGTATTGTTGATGCTAATGTGATTGCTACCGTGTGCCTCTTAAGTAATTAAAAAAGCATTTCAATACCCTTTATTGCGGTATCTGTGGACGGAAACTATCGTACACGCAAACATAATAATAAGCAATTCATACGATTGTTTATTAGTTGTACCCGACAAAGTCAAAATGGTTTTAAGGGTTTTAAGACTTTTCCCCCAACCTATTATATATTATATATCTGAATTTGGAATCTTATCATTCTGATCCGAATATTGAAGACCAGCTATGTATATAATAGACGAAAAAAAAACCATTTTCTTCATTTTTAAGTATGGCAATTGATTTCTTGCGATGTCATTGTTGCCAGTGTAGAGTTTATAAAAATCTTCAATTATGAAATACATACATATTCTGTTATTGGAAAAACGATATGTAGCGAAATGAGATGAAATTGGTGTATTTGAGACTCTTAATCAGCTGTGATGGGATGAAATAAAGCCTCAGTAAAATGGTTCTTTACTGCGACTGCATTGGACTTTTTGAAAGAGAGAGAGAAGCCACGTTCGGCGCGTTTGTTTCACTTACGTTTGTATACTTTCACAGATACTAAAAAACAGCTTAGCATTATTAACCAATAAGCCACTATTATTACAGGTTTAAACCCGAAGAAACCCTAAATTGACAAATAAAACAATTCATACAAATTCGCTCCTCGATTTCGCGCCAAAAAGTTCCGAACGAGGTTTTCCTAATAACTGTATTAATTAGTGGCACAAGAATCAACTTTTGCAAAAATCGACCTCTAGACTAAACTATATAATAACAAATTATTTATATACTATAATATTATTAATGCAACTAAACGAGTTTTAATAATAGTTGAAATATTTTCACGGATATCCTAATCCTATAATTTAATTAGAAAAATACCATTCATTTATTTAGGTCTTTGGTAACACAGTTTTTAAACAAAAAAAACTTCTTGAGAGTTAAAATTTTATTAAAACTTTCTCATCTTTTTTTTTTAAACGTTTAACGTCCGTAATATTTATTGCATATCATTACTATCACTTCTCATGATAATTATCTCATTGTTCTCGGAAGACAAAATCGTTGCATAGATATTTTTATTAAGTAGTACATAGAATTTGATTGTTGAATTTGAAAAGCTGAAATAATGGAAGTCCGGCTTTGTACCTGTCGTTAATTTAGTGTTTTACGGACTCGTTCTCGGAGCCGATCACAAAAAATGATAAACAAAATTAATTTGTCAAACGTGCATGAAAGTTTATGAAAAAAAATCGGTCGTCTGTAAAGTCGGTTTACTGACGATAGTTGAACGTGACAACGTCATAAGAAAATACTGATGGAATGGTTTCATTTTTCAATTATCGTTGCTATAAACACTTGACACCACATTCATTTTTCACTGAACTTCATACTTGACGAAAACATGTAAATGTATTATTGTATAGCAGCTGTCCACGCGGATGCATCGCTCACTCAAGTAGGAGAGAGACAGATGTCGAACGTTGCCGAACGCGGAGGCCGATTGTGCTTCTTTGTCGCTCGTTGCGCGCTCTCGCTTGCACTTCAAGCCTTAAATGGAACGCCTCAGAGCCAGGTAACGCCGCATGAGTCACGTTTTTTCGTGCGTGCAGCCGGCTCCATCGAATTATAAGACGTTGTCACGTCAAAAAATTATAACAGTTAAAAGTATGTATGTAGTATACAAGTAGAACAATTCTACAGTGTAGTAGGCACTCATTCATCTCTACATATTTTTTTGTATTAAGTATTAGAAGGAAACTAGAAAACGCGAGATTAAGTAGGTAGTTTTAATTAAACTTTCTGCAATCAATTTTAATCTGTAATTGTTGTTATAATATTTCGTACACTTGACAGTTTTCGTGATCACGGATGACTAAGGTCACACTAAGGTGTTATACGTCGACCATTGAAGTCTACGAAACTATGAAGTGTAGAGGCAAGGAACACCATCTTGTATAAGGGACAAGTTGAAAAAGTGTCCATCTGTAAACAGCAAGTTATTATTAGCTATTTCTCTGAATCTTCCAGATTCACAGAAATAGCGCTAGTATAGGAAATGGGAATGATATGAATATAGCTTTTTTTCTACTTAAGCTGGTAGCCTTGAGAGGCTATGCCAGCGTACTCGAGCGAGGGAATACCGCAGTTTTAAACAGAGCGAAGAGTGCTGGATTGAAGTGAAGTGTGTTAGTTTATGGCGCTAATTTTTTAATCCTTTCAACTTGCTACTATGGAGCCATCTTAATTCTTTTATTTATTTATTGCTTTGATGGGTGGACGAGCTCACAGCACACCTAGTGTTAAGTGGTTACTGGAGCCCATAGACTTCTACAACGTAAATGCGCCACCCACCTTGAGATATAAGTTCTAAGGTCTCAAGTATAGTTACAGCGGCTACCCCGCCCTTCAAACCGAAACGCATTACTGCTTCACGGCAGAAATACACGGGGTGGTGGTACCTACCCGCGCGGACTCATAAGTGGTCCTACCACTAGTAAATCGCTCCCTTTCAGCGGAAACTTTTTAAAACACAGATAATGCTCCTTAGTTCTGGCCTCCATATAGTAATCACACCAGAGATTTAGACAAATATAATACGCTCAACACAGACATCTCTTCACTAAAGCAAAATCAAAAAGCCATGAGTATATTTATTGCGCCCGGCGCCAACTGCCCACCTCATTTGAAGCGCTAAATATATTCCCCTTCGTTCCTTATTTAGACATAAATAAACATTCAACACTGCATATCCTTTTGCGATTTATTAACAAGATTCGCTTTGGGTGCGAAGCGTGGTATGGATATGAGATGCGTAGAGAGAAGATGCGTGTGACTAGGAGATATATAGAAATGGTAGTTCAAGGTAGAGGGGGAAGAGGTCGACCGAAAAAGACATGGATGGAGGGTGTGAATAACGATATAAAAGAGAGAGGTGTGAGTGTTGATATGACGGCTGATAGAAGAGAATGGAAGGGAAAAATTAGCTGTGCCGACCCCACCGAGTGGGATAAGGTGGAGTAAAGAAGAGAAAAAGATTTGCTTTAACCATCGCAACAGTCTTCCTACAATTGCTGACTTTCGTGATATACCGTAACTACTATCAGATTCATATGCTAATCTGTGTATAATGAACAAGGCTTCTTTAAGGTGTCTCTCCACAAATGTAAGTTAATCTTCTAAATCAGGGCTATCTTTCATGTGGCCCGCGAATCATGCTTTAATCAGAAAATAGTTTTGGATATAAATAATTTGGATAATAGATTTATTTGTCAAAACTTAAAATCAATATTTGGTATAATTTATCTTTTTATTCTTGTAACATTCCATTCCCATGTCATCGTTTAAAAGTGAAGCTATCATTTACTATTATTGGGGGAATTCCCGGAAAGTGTTTATTGCCTACCCTAATTTTTTTTTTTGCAGGCCCCCAGCTTTTATTGTAAATTTAATTAGCCCGCAAAGTTATGTAGTTTGGACAGCCCCGATCTAAATATTAGGTACAAACTTATTTGTATATTTATCATTACTAGAGACTGTGGATAATGTTTGCTACTCTTAGTAGTTTTCATTAGCTTCAATACTGCTATCCACTTTGAGAATAATGGCTGTAGAGACTCTGTAATCACCGACGAAGTGGTAGTACGTGAACCAATAAAAGCTATAAGAATGTAATAAGTCCTAAACATTAATAAACACATCCTACGCGAGACAGGCTAAATTTAGTCAGTCGATTCGTGGAGAAGGTATAAGAAAAACATATCTCTTTACAATAACGAAAATCAGTTTCCAGTTCTTAAAAATATGGTCTGTTTAAACTATTTATTACAATGGTGTTAATTAGCCGCTTTATTCACGTGTGCGTACGGTAATGCAGAGTACTCGAAACAGAATGAGTGAGGCAGATGATGGCGGACTTTGACCTCACAAAGTTACACTCCGAACGTGATTGATTGATTGTGCCTAGTAAATGTTTAACATTTACTAGCATACCTACTTTTTTTTGAGAAGCGTCTCAAGACTATCAGCATGGGTAGGAAAAAAATCTATATCAGCGTTACTCTAGCGTGTAGGTGAACTCTCGGGGCTCAAACCGGGAGTGTTGCTAACACTGGCCCTAGCAAGAGCAGTGCTTCGCAGAATCTACCACCGGATGGGAAACGCGACCCACTGAGAAGATCCGGCGAGAAGCTCAGTAGGCTGTGTCTGTGGATTAAGATACGTACTATTGAAACTTGATAATTTAAAATCAACGATCGATATCTATAGGAATCCTACAAGTTACGGCTAAGTTGATAAGGCTATACGCAGCAAACTTGATTTTTTTAAGTCTTTCTTTACTATCTATGTACATTTTTTCTCAAATGGTTTTTTATATAAGAAAGAAAGTAAGATTGGCGGCCGCATATAATTGAATATTGTTTCCAAGGTACATCAGGACCACGGAATAGATAAATAAGGTTGGAAAGGCCTTTGCTCTAATTTTGTATTAGAATCAGTGTCGCCGCTTCATCCCCACTATTTTAATTTCTACACATACACACACTGTGATTACAAGTATTTCGCACACAACAAAAACACCCACACATACATCTCAGGACTGATATTCGTTCGCAAACTAGCACAAAACACCCGTAGGCATACACACTTACACACGCAAAAGGCAATAAAAATGTTCATACACGCTAGTGCTTGATAAAATCGATATTCTTTATCGATAAATTATCTGATGAATGAATGGAGAAAATGAAACATGAAATAGAAATTGAAAAAGAAAACTATTTTACTTTTATTAATTACAAATAGTCACTGTCGCTGGAATAAAACGTATTTGTTAAGCAGTTGGCGCTTGCTATTAATTGCGAATGAATTTTTCAAAACTAAGTCTATTCTGATTTTTTTATGGTAAAATCATTTTCAGTAAAATGTTTAGAGCAAATAGTACTCGTCTTTGTCTCCAGTTTCCTCTACCTGTCACGTCAATCCATTGTTCCCTGGCGTTAGGTTCTTTAGGAAACCTAAAATTTTTAATTTACTGCATAAGTCAAATAGCATTTTACTTAGATTTTAATACGTCTTAGACAATATAGTAAATACCCGTAAATGAGAGGTCTACATGTCCCTTTATATTATACCTTCACTTTAATTCAATGATAATAATTCAATAATAATAATACATATTTATTTTACTCAAAATACGTCTCACTAAGAATATACTAGGTATCATTAATTAAATATAAAATAATGCAAAAATTATCCATGTCAAATGTAAATATAGTCGAGAATTCTGTCGATGATTTTATTTCACCACATGGTCACCTCACTATCGACAAACTGCACCACGGCCAATCAGGGCAAAGGCCGAAATTTCAAAGATTGAAGTGTAGAGAACGCAATGCATGTAGTACATTGGAAGCTGACTTGGTCATTGCGTTCATTGGGCGAGTACACATCGCGCAATGTATGCTATTTATAACTTGCTGCAATAATATATATAATATATAATAATATTATCTGTGACAGAGAAAATCAAGAGTGAAAGGTTATCGTGGTAGGGGGTATGTTATGCGAAGAGAGTATGGTCATGTGGTCAAAAATATCGTGGGTATGAAAGTAGACGTTAATAGGGGACGTCCTAAAAGATTTAAATCTTCTGTATGAAAGAGGATATGCGAGAGAAGGATGCGAATGCAGAGATGACGTATGATAAGCCTGAATGCGGAAAATGAAGCAAACTCGCTGGACTTGGCTTCTCGGGACCCCCCTAAAAAGCCCACTGAATTCTCAGTAAATTCCAACCATTTTACAGATTTGAGACGTTATTTTATTACATCTCGTTACATTCAATTTCTTTTCCTATATTGGATTTGATTCCTTTCAAAGGAGTTCCTATAACATAGTAGTAATAATTCAAGATTTTCGACACTGGCAATATCGGCATAGCAAGAAGCCAATTGCCTTATTATAAAAAAGTTAGGACCTTTTGAATCATCAACAACTGAGTCAATGCTTAGCACCGGATAAATGTAAATACAGTTACTCAATAACGATCCGCTTTATTTGTTTACGGAGCAGCTTGCTCAAACGAGAGTTCATTGAACTTTCAGGTGGCAGAGTCTACCGTAAGTGTAACATAATGGCCTTTTATTGGCTTCGTGTGGTCTCTGCGGCGAGCGCTCGTTATCTGGTTAGGTTTTGTTACGGTTTTGAATGTATTTCACGTGAGCGCAAACCTGAATTTTTATACGCGCTTTAACATTGTATTTTTTTTTTAAGCCTTGTTTTTTTTTTTTATTGCTTAGATGGGTGGACGAGCTCACAGCCCACCTGATGTTAAGTGGTTACTGGAGCCCATAGACATCTACAACGTAGACGCGCCACCCACCTTGAGATACAAGTTATAAAGTCTCAGTATAGTTACAGCGGCTGCCCCACCCTTCAAACCGAAACGCATTACTGCTTCACGGCAGAAATAAGCAGGGCGGTGGTACCAATCCGCGCGGACTCACAAGTGGTCCTACCACCAGTAATTACGCAAATTAAAATTTTGCGGGTTTGATTTTTATTACATGATGTTATTCCTTTACCGTGGAAGTGAATCGTGAATATTTGTTGAGTACATATTTCATTAGAAAAATTGGTACCCGCCTGCGGGATTCGAACACCGGTGCATCGCTTCAACACGAATGCACCGGACGTCTTATCCTTTAGGCCACGACGACTTCATTAAAGCATGACTGTTGGTTTAACAGTCATGCTTTAATACCTTTTATATTGTACACTTTTCCCCTCTTATACATCGTATTTCACTCTGCTAATGGTTTGCTGGAAGAAAACTCATGAATGAGTTAAGCTCGCCTTTGTAAATAGTATTTAGACATTCTTTTAAATATGTTTTTATTGTATTTTCTTTTTTGTGTACAATAAGTATAAATAAATAAATAAGTTTTTTTTTGGTCGCTGATTTTCAATTATTTGTATTGAATACGGAATATCATCAAATACTGTACACTGAATGTTATTAGCGTTCAAAATAACTGTAATCAGGGAGATTAGAGGATACAGACATTTTTTTTGCCACCAATTAAATGAATAGCCGGAGATAGATAGATACAATAGCTCTTTGGCACCAGGCTAGGATTCCTTGTGCTATAGATATTAGAGACTGATGGAAATATATGCTAATTAGACAGTATTACAATTATACGATAACAAATTCAGAACAAGAGATGTTCCTTGTTCATTCGGGATTTCAAGATTAATGATTTTAATAATGATTTCCAGATTAATTTCAAAATTAATGTAATGCAGTACCTACAGCGTATTATACCATTAACATGGCAAGCACATTTGTATAAGATGGCATGCTTATGGATTAGGAAAACAAACATATATTTTAAAAAAACTCATCGAAAACATTAAGCCTTTGCCTGCCGTTTTATAATAGGCCATATGGCTTAGTTACCTATACGAAACAAATTGTAAAGACAATAGAATGTTAAATAGATTCAATACAAAATCTCTTGTACCGGAAACGAGGTCGCGTCTATGATAAGCGTCTATATGTTCCGGATGTTATCAATCAACTACCCAATATTGGTTTATTGGGGCAGTGATCTTGCCGAAGCTACGAAAATACGTCTGATTGTAGGATCTGTAGCCCATAGAAACTACAACGTGATATCACAGAGCCCACCTTGGCAATGCAACTTCATATAAAAATCGGCCATCTTTTTCAGAATTTACAGTTGCCACGCGATAAAAGTGTTGGAGTTACTGTATTTAAGTAGTTCTGTTTATATTTACGAACACTGGCTTATGAACCTTCATGGATAGCACAGTTAAAAATCGAATGAAACAATAATTAATAACGTAGGGATATAATATGACTAGAATGAAAGGCTAGGTAGGGTAAAAAAATACACAAGATTTATGCTGTTTCGCCAACGCCATCTTATTATTTTTAATCTATCTGATTCCAGCGTTCCTGTATATAAATAAAAGTAGATGTGTGTATAGGGTCTCTATAGACTTCGAAAGGGCTGGACCGATAACGGAATTTATTGGATAGCTTCGAATTGGCTCAGCGGGTGATCCTATAAAGTTTGGTAGCGATGGGATGAAAGCCAGATATGGTTTAAGTAATAGGGTTATAGTTCTCAAGGTATCCATGCGAATCTATGGCTGACCGAACGTATGAAGTTTTCTTCTTGCCCACATATCCCACATTATGCGGGTTTCACAGTATGCCCTCTTTTGCCATTTGGGTCTCTCCTACATACAGTGACCATTCGGAAAGTTCTTTGGTAGGACAGTACTGTTTTTTAAGAAGCTGTCTTTTTTAAAGCATAAATATCTTGTTTTTATTTATTTGTACTGTTTTTCAGTGAAATTTAAATTACTCTCAAATTTAATTTTTGTATGGAAAAATGTAGTATAATTGTTATAATATAGTTATAATTAAGTTCGCAAATAATCGTTTAGAAAAAAAAAAAATTATGTGTCATTTTTTTTTTGCAGTCCACCGCTCTATCAACTGAGCTATCGAAGATGTAATGTGTCATTAACTTTGGAAGAATCTTGAGCGTAAAACAAAACCGGTGTTACCGATAGAATAGACTAGTCGACTAATGTAAAAATCGATTGCTGAACGTAATGTAAAAACTAATAACTAAACTAACCTATTATATTATACTACTATATTATAGTAATAGCGTAGCATAAAACATGGCGCTTTCCCCGACTGAGTTTCTCGCCGGATCATCTCAGTGGGTCGCGTTTCCGATCCGGTGGTAGATTCTGCGAAGCACTGCTCTTGCTAGGACCAGTATTAGCAACACACGCAGTTGGAAGCTGATATAACCTTTCAAGGCTAACAGCACAGGTAGGTAAAAAAGGCGCTTTCAACACTAACACGTAGGTACAGGTCGCTCAGTTTCGGCTGAATATGGGCCATATTATATGGCCATTGTTTTTTAATAACCGATCTTATGTTAACAAACGTGTTAATAGTTTTTATAGGTTTTTTTTTCCACCTTGTCCTGTTTTTTTATACAAAAATAATTGTCACCGTACTCATACATCATATATGCACCGTTCGTATTAAGTATTATAGTATTAAAACTATTTATTGGGCTACCAAATTTTTCCATACCATTTCAGGTCTTTATTATAATCTATAATATGACGACCATGTTGTACACATACTTGGATTTACTTAGGAGTAAAAATATCATAGAACTGTTTACATCATAATTCTCTGTACAATGCTGGCCACATAATCATTACATCGAAAACCGACTTCCAATACGGCTAATTTCCTCCACTATAACACTTTTACATTCTAACTTTATTTTTGATAATAATTTGTGCGAATAACTTCTTTGCACTTAAAGTACTTACTACTTTTATATTATAAATTTCTCAAACATTAACTCCGTTTGTTTCAGGTTACAGCCCGGAGCACACCAAAGATACAATGGTGATGAACCATAACTTGAACAGGTTTGTATACAGAATCGTTAAGTATAGCAATCTATTCGAACTGTCATTTGAGTATAGTTTTTTATATTTTTTTTATTTGTTGCTTAGATGGGTGGACGAGCTCACGGCTCACGTCCTTACAGATCCATCAGATCCAATAACCCTTGCATTAGACACCTTTAGCACTAACACTAGGAGTAGGGACCCCAGTAACCGTACTCGTCGAACTCGCCAAAGAGTTCGACGTGCAACCTAACTTAAACATCAGCCCAGTGAGTTTCTCGCCGGAACTTCTCAGTGGGTCGCGATTCCGATCCGGTAGTAGATTCATTCGCGAAGCAGCTACTCTTGAGTTGTTAGGTCTCCTTTGGAGGCGCTCAGGTAACTGTTAGCAAATCCCACCCCTCCTGGCTGAGCCCTTACTCGCCCACCTGCCCTGGGAAACTGGAAAGGCCTCCGGGCCACCAGTAATCTCTCAAACGTAAAAAGAGCTCACGGCCCAACTGTTACCGGAGCTCATAGACATCTACAACGTAAATGATGCCACCCACCTTGAGATATGAGTTCTAAGGTCTCAGTATAGTTACAACAGCTGCCCCACCCGTCAAACCGAAACGCATTACTGCTTCACGGCAGAAATTGGTGGTGCCTACCCGTGCGGACTCAAGACGTCCTGCCACCAGTAAGGTAGTTTGTAATAACACCAATACTTTGCGATTGACGGAGCGTAATCATTAATCACGAAGTAGTCTGAAGATCCATTGCAGTTGGTCACGTTTTACATGATTTGCCATTCAAGGAAAGTTATAAAGTGAATTTGAATATACCACTAGAGATATAAATTATAGAGAGTTGACGTTTAGGCAAAGTGGCTGGTCGTAAACACTTATGCGGCATGATAAGAGGACATTCTGCACCGACCTTAATGTGGGATAGGAGCAAGAAACAGAAGAAAAAGGATAATTATAAATTCACCAAACAATAAACAAACATAACCTATAGAATACTTCAGTTTTCCCGCTAAAATGGTAGCCATTTTTAAATCAACGTATCGAGATTATCAAACCACATCAAATTGACATTGAATCGAACATTCATAATAAAAAGTTCTCGAACAAAAAACAATTCATAAATAGAATGTAGTTGATCTATTGACGATGAATTGTCATTGTTTGTATTGATTCGGAATACGGATACACGGAACGTGGTCATCGAGGGCTGACACGAACTAACAATACACCTTTTTGCGATACTACAGGAAATGACTGATGCCAATTACAATGTTTCTTTGTAGGATTATCGTATAATCGCATAGTCTGTTATAATTGTTTCTAACGATTATTTTATGAGATACGAATACGTACTATTACGTTTTACGATTGATAAAATTGGAAATGTTTTTTTTTTTTGACGAAATTAAATGAATCTTCCATTGTTCTCGTATATTCTAGAAATCTACTGCACATTTATAGCATAATTGAAACTATGTTTCGTTTATTTTAATGGCAATAGCTTATGCCATTTAGCGTTTATTGTGAATAGCACCGGGGTCCTGGTGTGTATCTCTGGCGTTTTCCTCCTTCAAGCCAGGACGCGTGATTATCGATCTAGGAATAAACAAAACACCCAGACTGTGGCTATCAACACGTTCTACCACTAGTAAATACCGAATAATGATCACATTATGTTGGTATAATATTTATTAGGAGAATTCTACTTACTATTCTCCGGCACTATGCTACCTTATTTCCCGGCAAATCCCCACCTTTTGCAGTACCTACGCGGAGAGAAAGGGCTTATTCTAGGCAGATACATATTCTTCATTATTGTATGGATTTTATTCGTAATCCAGGCAGTGCAAGTTAATAAACATAATTTAATCGTAGTAACCGACGCCGCGACGTTCTAATATCTGATACTACTTTTTCGGGTGCACGTGTTATTATACGTCTATAAATAGAAATCGATTTTTCGTTTAAAAAAATCGATTTTGCTACAGCCAGCTGTTCGCTATTGTGTAGGGAATGCGCACGTGCGTCAACGTCAAAATATAGCGATATGGTTACACAATTTAGTCCATAGACTTGCTCTGTGTATCGGCAACTTATTATCATTTCAATAGTGTTGTAATGATCTCAATGTGGCTTATTTATAATACATTTTAAAAAAAAATTGTTTAAAAGCCGGAAATTTGGAAAATGCGTAAAATTAAGTAAGTCTTATGTGCTTTTAATGTATTAATGGAAACTTTAAAAAATAAGCTATGATTCTCAGTACATATAAAAGTTAGAATGCCTTCAAAACCGAAATGCAAAAATTAAATGTTTTGCGGCCGTAATGGGCAGGGTAGAATAAATACGCGTAGTGCACAAAGGTAAAAATCTATTTCGCCCATTCTTTTTATCCCCCGAAGCGGATATAGTGTAACCACTAAACTTCCTGCGTAGGGAGTAAACGTCAATTTATGTTCACATTAAGGATGTTGACTCAAAATTTAGTTTTTTTAATGAAAGCGGGGTTATTATGAAATTAAAATTGAAATAAAAAAATTCAGCCAAGGCCTTGCAAAAATATAAAAATCAGATAAGAAAATAAATGTGAACATAAAGAACGTCACTGTACTGGTGCGAACGAGATGTACTCTATTTCTTTTTCTTTTTTTCAGTGGCAATCTTGCGATACCATTGTTGCCAGCGTCGAAATTTGTTTTTATTTCAATTAATCTTATTACAAACATACACTTTGCTAAATAAACAAGATCAGAATGAAATGTTCTCCTATTAAAATGATGGCAGTTTACTGAGTCTAGCAGATTTTTGGGAAGAACGCTTAATTGACCACCATTAATACACATTCAAACTTAATGAAACACAAATTCACAATTATTTTTATTACACAACTCCGCTTTACCGATAAAAAATCAGCACCACGTATAGTACAGTCTATATGAATTTCGAATCTATCTCTTAATGAATTTTCTATAAAATAATGTTCCTTATTAAACATCATACTGTATACAGTTGAGTGGTGGGTTAGTTCAGCGCTTCGAGTTTCGAGTAAACACAGCTGAATATGTCCGTATAAAAGTTTACTCCACAATGAAGGGTCGGGTTTTTCTGCAAGAGACACATGCGTTTATATTGTGACTTTTTTGCCTAGAGGGGTTATTCTGGTTCATCTTGACTGGTGGGGGTGGGTGAGCTCACGGGGTTCAGAAAGCATTTGCTAACTAACTAAAGAATCCGCCATAGCGAGAGCAGAGCTTCTCTGAGTCTATCATCGGAATCTCGACCCACTGAGAAGATCCGTCGAGAATTCGAGTGGTCTATGGGAAATTGTGGCAACACTCACGCTACCGTACTGTACAGATAACACAAACCAAACATAGTACTGTACAGATAACACAAACCAAACATAAGATATATTGGTAGGGTTAGAACCTGTTCACGATAATCGATTATGGAACTATTTAAAAAAATCGACCATTTCGCTTCGATTGTGATGAAACTTAGTACAGTTGTCGATCTAGGGAAGGTTTTTGTCATAGCACCATCAACGTGAAATAGATGGCTAATGAATAGTTACAAGAAATCAATGTTTTTCTCAAAAATTGCCAGTCATAGCGAAGCGGTTTTTTCCCGCTACGCATTCTTTGGTAGCCTCAGGGGCTATATCAGTTACGCTTTTTTTTTATGATTGAAAGATTACTGGTGGCCCGGAGACCTTCACCAGGACAGGTGGGCGAGCAAAGGCTCAGCCAGGAGGGGTGGGATTTGCTAACAACTGCCCGAGCGCCTCCGAAGGAGACCTAACAACTCAAAAGCAATTGCTTCACGAATTAATCTACTACCGGATCGGAATCGCGACCCACTGAGAAGATCCGGCGAGAAACTCAGCGAGCTGATGCATGGGTTAGGTTGCACGTCGACCTCTTTGTCGAGTTCGACGAGTACGGTTACCGGGGTTCCTCAGCCTGCTCCTAGTGTTAGAGCTGAAGGTATCTAATGCAAGAGTTATTGGATCTGATGGATCCGTAAGGACGTATCTAGGGCGACGACGGTGACTTGCTCCTGCGTGATCAGGATTCGGGATCAGTTACGCTCGGAAGGGAGCGAAGCGTGCGCATATTCACTAATAATCTAAAAATAATTAACGTCATCGTCATGACGTCATCTACATTAAAACTTATAGTATGCCATAGATACTGAGAATCGGTACTTGTTTGCAATATAGTTCAATTGCTTAACACTCTTGGTGAACATTACTTACCCCAATTTGGACTAGACGTGCGAGCTTAACTGAATAAAACTTATCCGGCAGTATTAAATCACTTTAGTTGAAGCTTAATTGGATGGCCGGTCTCACGGGCCATCTCGTGTTAAATGGTTAGCGGAACCCATAGACCTCAATAACGTAACCTTGCGAAATTTAAATTTCAGTTTTATAGGGCAACGGCTGCCCCACCCTTACCTCAGACCGCATTTCTGCTTCACGGCAGAAGTCGCAATTAAGCAAACACAGTCAAACAGTCAAACTTCATAATTTGAGCTTGAAACTAGGCCGATTATGATTCATCAACTAAATAGAACGTAGATAAAACTAAAAACTAACTTAATTTGCTAATGCCAATTTCAAAACATTAGCACTAACTCGATTCACAAATGGGTCGGATACTTGTGTCCTAATTTCTCATTCACGAAGCTTAATACGAATTAAGCTCGTGGATCTTAGGAATTAGGTTTGTTTTTGTATGCACCATGTTTCGATTCCCGGAATTAGATTGATGCAGTTTGCGGACTGCAGTCTGGGAGTCGTGAAGGTCTGTTCATAATACAACTGTGTTCGGTTAATACGGTAAATAATAATATTAATCAATAAAATAAAAAATAATCGGGAATACAAATCACACAGTCTTGAGTCTTGAAGTCGTCGTGGCCTAAAGGATAAGACGTCGACAATGCAACGATGTTTGAATCCCGCAGGCGGGTACCAATTTTTGTAATGAAATACGTACTTAATAAATGCTCACGATTGACTTCCACGATGAAGGAATAACATCGTGTAATAAAAATCAAACCCGCAAAATTATGATTTGCGTAATTACTGGTGTTAGGACATCTTGAGTTCGCACGGGTAGATACCACCACCCTACCTATTTCTGCCGTGAAGCAGTAATGCATTTCGGTTTGATGGGTGGGGCAGCCGTTGTAACTGTACTGAGACCTTAGAACTTATATCTCAAGGTGGGTGCCGCATTTACGTTTTAGATGTCTATGGGCTCCAGTAACCACTTAATACCAGGTGGGCTGTGAGCTCGTCCTTCCATCTAAGCAATAAAAATTTTTAAAAAGACGGTCTCCCTCAAGCTTTGATACCCCGTACGGGAACCAGAGACTTATATACCTTTAAATATATACATAGATATTAAACACCCAAACCAAAAGAAAACGAAAGAATGTTTGCCCGATGTGAGAATTTAACTAGCGACTTTTGGTCCAACAATCAGGGACGCTGCACAACCGAGACAGTAAAAATTATGTATTAATATATTCGTCGTTGCCTCCCTAATGGGCTTATCTAAGTATCTATTTTTGCAAATGTTGAATAGACGACCGAAGTATATCATTCGAAGAGTGAATTCTTTTTCAATACAAAAAAAAACTTAATCAAAATCTAATGAAATTACGACCAATTTTATCGAACTAATTGTACTCTTATTCACTAGTTCTTCAGAACTTTGTCACCTATTTGAACTTATTTTGACCTGGTTATTTTAGTTATTTATCATATGACTTTTCAATTATTCTTGTTATTATTTTTTATTTAATGATGCACTATTTGCATTGCCTTTTGCATCTATAATTGAGGTGACATTCCACCCTGCCTATTTTTGCCGCGAATCAGTAATGTATGTAAGGTTTGAAGGGTGGGGCAGCTGTTCTAAAAACTGAAACTTAGAACTCATGCCTCTAGCTGCGTTGCGGCACTTATGTTGTTGATGTCTATGGGCTCCGGTGACCAGTTAATGCCAGATGGTACTTGAGCACTTCCACCCATCGTAGTAATAATTTTTTAATAAAAACACTCAGGTCTGGATGTATGTACCATTGTTCTAAGTAAATACGAATCTGTGACGAGTTTACAAATGACTTCATTCGAAGGATAAATGAATTAAATTGTAAAATAAAAACAAAGGCCACAGCATTTATCAATAAACGTTAATTGCTGATCGAAGAACGTAATGTGAATCCACACGGATAAGTACCTACCACAATTCTGTATACATATTTCTGTTGCGAAGGAATGATGCATTCCGGTTCGAAAAGTAAGAGGACTTCATGTCTTCATGCGCTCCGTCGAAGGTAATGACGTAATGTCTTAGATAGCGGCATTCCCGTGATGACTACGGGCACTTAGCGATAAACACATAGACGTTATGCAGTATTGCTGAAGTTCACGAGCCACTGTACTCACTCACGATCAGCTGGATGGCTTCTTATTTACCGTATTTACCCCTAAAGGCAAAACAAATATTTATTGAGCAGGCCGTAAGCTTGTCATCCCATATGAAAAAAAAAACTCTGAATTAAAAAAAAAAACGTATAATATCCTCACGTCGTATGTATGTGAACGAACCTTGATTTTTTTATTTTACGTGGTTTCATACAAACGACTTCCGGTTATGAGATAAAGTTCTCGTGTTATGAAATAAATTTATAGCTCGCTGTCTAGTTCGCGGGATGGAGCTTGTTAAAATTTTAAATGGGCGGTAAACTGTATATTTTTTATTTATTTTTCAGTTTAAATTAACGTAAATAACCTACTATACTATAGTATTAAAACTAGTTTTTTATATCCACATTAACAAAAACGTGCAGAAGGAGTGTTAAATATTTTTTTCATTAATCACAAGACATCAGTTTGGCCTCTATTATTACCGATTTCAACAAGCGACAGAAACATTCATGCACGTGCGCCGTTTATATTAAATAACCTAAAAGTTGCTTCAATATTAATGTAGTGTATAAAGGATGTTGAATGCACGTTGAATGTAACAACTGATCAACTATTTTTGTTTTCAGTAATGTCAAGTCTGGTCTACATTACACACACACAATAAACTTACGCTACACACGAGCGCGATTATAACAAATTTCGAAATCACTCTCATTCGGTATCGTTATGAAACACAAAATTGTTATAGTATTTCTATCAATCGTACTTTAATTTAAAAATAATAATACTGACAGCCGGTGGGTAAATGGTCATATCCACATAAATATCTTTTCAGGAATGGATTCTTTGGCAGACGGCCGAAGCGAAACGGCACACAGTCGACGGGAGCGTCGCGCCGTGTTCGGCTCGCGCCATTTTCATGACGCTAACGCGATATTATAAATTTGAAATTCGAAAATTTTAATTTAGTGACGTGAACCAGTAATAAGTGAAAAAAGTTTATTAATTCGCTTTTGTTTTCCGAAAGCGTTAATTGTATTTTAGCTGAAGAAATATTTCGTAAAGTTGGTGCGGTGCTACTTCTATTAAAAGTTACAAGAGTGTCGTGCTCAATCAAACCAAAAGAGAAATATTTTGTTAATTAATTTGGCGTGTTACGTTCTAACTAAACTTATTAAATAAAGTTGTATGGTTTGTAATATAAAAAAAAGCACGAAGAATACATTGACCTCTAGTAAACTACGTCAAATACAAAAATATTTCCCTACCGGAATTCGGTAATGGGATGTTGCTGATGACAAATTGTATCGTACATATATAAAACTCTTCCCCACATTTCGTGTTCGATACATAAGCGAATACTTTTTTTACGTAAACACAATCAATTTTTTCTTTTTCTTTTTTTTTACACACACAAATGAAATGATAATCTTCAAAACATTAAAAAGTACTATAGTTATTATGCTGAAATTATATCAGTAGACACTAATGAAATGTAACATTAAAATTAACAGTATTACAACACGTTTGCGTTATGAATCCTTTGCAATATGTTTTTAACAACAACAAAAATCATCATTTCTTACACATAAACTTAAATTGAAAAAACACTGATTTAAAAAATCTTGTATGATGTAGATAATTTTGTAACACGGTACAAATATCTTGATCCATTAGCGCTCGTGATAAGCAATAAACAAACGGAAGCGTGTTTACAGCGCACACTAATTTGCTGAATGAATCAACGACGCTGTCTCATGACGCGACTTCAAGACCTGTTGCGGCGTGGCATTGAGCCCCTTTAGAGCTCTGCTGATGACCACAAGTGACGTAGTAGCGTTGACTTATGTGATGAAAATGATTAACATTATTGTGTTTTTTTTATATACGCAGACGAGCATACGGCCTATCTAATGGTGAATGGTTGCCGTCGCTTAGTGATGTCAGCAGTGGCAAGTTCACAGCCAAGCCGCTGACTACGAAGTGTTTATGTTAAACTGTTGATTTTAACTATCGGTTTTAGACTTTGTGATAAAACACCAGAATTGATTAAAAAATATAATCGATTTTGTAAATCGATCGATTTGAAACCGATTTGAAAATGAGATGAGATGATATGGGATGAAATATAATCTCAGTAAAATGGTGATTATTTACTACTGAGACTTTTTCAGTGGGCTTTTTGGAGGATCCCGAGAAGCTATGTCCAGCGGCTTTGTTTCATTTTCCCACATTTGTGCACTTTCACAGATATTAAACTACAGAGAGTACAAGATACACTAAATAGACAAAATAAAACAAATCACACAACTTCACTCCTCGCGTTCCCGCCAAAAAGTCCAAAAGCGCCTAGTATGTGCACGAAAATCCAAATTTTCATTAATGTACATCATATATTTCAATATAATTAATTGAGTGTATATGTATTCGATTTATATCAAATCCTTAGTGTAGGGACGCGTACCTAATTTTTTTTCTATAAATTTCAATAGTTTAGGGACAATAGATAACATCTTACGCAAGAAGGGGAACGAGGAGTTAGAACGTTTACGTGTCCTCACGCGAGAGAGGGAGTCAAAAATAGCTAAAATCCTCCTTACATAATGAATGAATAGCCTTTTCTTAAATGGGTCCCGGATGATTGCGAGCAGATTCTAAGATATTAATTTTTTTAAAGATAAGCAACATAATTTGCATTGTTTGCTTGTAATTTATTTATCTAATATATAAAATTCTCGTGTCACAGTTTTCGTTGCCATACTCCTCCGAAACGGCTTGACCGATTTTGATGAAATTTTTTGTGCTTATCCGGTATCTATGAGAATCGGCCAACATCTATTTTTCATCCCCCTAAATGCTAGGGGTAGTCCACCCCTAAATTTTTTTTTTTAATTTTTAGACAAAAAATTTAATTTCTATTTTTTTATGGTACAACATATAAAAATACATACAACCCTAAATTTTCACCCCTCTACGATTAACCCTTATTTTTTATTTGCTAATTAAAAACTTTAAATTTTTTTGCGAGAATGTTGTTTTTATTTTGTCATGACTTAGAATAAAAAAATTCATATTGCTTTGAAATTTTCACCCCTCTACGATCAACCCCTATTTTTTATTTGTTAATTATAAACTTTTGATTTTTTTGGCAAGATTTTCATTTTTATTTTTATTTTGTCATGAATTAAAATAAAAAATCTGATTTTACTCTCAATTTTTCATCCATGACCAACCCCTATTTTTTGTTTGTTAATTATAAACTTTAATTTTTTTGGCAAGTTTTTTATTTTGTTTTGTCATGACTTAAAATAAAAAAAATCATATTACTCTCATACTCAATTTTCACTCTTATACGATCAACCCCTATTTTTCCATCCCTATTAATTTTTTTTTTATTCTATGCACAGATCCGCAATAAGGTTGCAAGATGGCAATCAAATATTCTAATTGTAGTACGATAAATTCTTATTCAGAGCTTATAATGTCAAGTTCCTTTAATTATGATTTTTTTTAAATTGAATTTGATCTTCCGCGCTCGCCGGTCGACTACTGATCAACTATCGATCGATCAGCTATCCCCGCCAGGTGTCACCACTCATCCAGCAAACATCACGTAGTAGGGATGAGGACGAAGCCGGTCTCCTGTCTTACTTACTCACTATACATCATAGATTATACACTTAATATATTTGAGAGCTATACAATACTCCTATACATTTTGCAGCCATGTTTTTTTGGTTTTATTTGTGTATCAATAGTATGTTCAGTAGGTCTGAGAATCGGCTACTATATATTTTTCATACCCCTAAGTGAAGAGGGTTGTCCACCCCAAACATTAATTTTTTATTTTTTTTTTGTTTATAATGAGGTATTATGTGGTTAAATGAGGTTTTTTTTCTACAGTAAAATTTCCCTAGAAATCTTATTTAAGGCAATACAACGTTTGCCGGGTCAGCTAGTTTTTCTATAAATTTACAGTATTAACAGGAATCGAGTTGTCAGACAAGCGTCAATTCTCTTATTTACGAATACCGGCTTGACACGTTCTTTAAAAATTTTGGCTACCTTTGTACAAGTGCACAGTGGTCACCATCAATTGTAGACATCAGAAAATCTATGTCACATACGACAGACTTTGACCACGTAAACCGTATGGTATTCAAAACATAAGAAATAATATAGTGACACTAAAATACTGAGAGATTAAACCGTAAGAATAATTTTAATTATTTAATTCCATCTTAGCAACTGTCACACAGTTAAGGATTACTGCGACTACTACTATTTACTGCGTACTATTTACTATAATGGCGCAGCTTGCTCAGATCGTCCCCGATAACAATAAATCTATCAATGAACCGACTCAGTCGGCCATTAAAATAACCAAGAAAGCTGGATTACTTATTAAGATAACATTGTTCGGTTTAAATTTCGAGTTACAGGGCTTAAATAGTACAAGGTCATATTTGGGACTAACGTTAATGGTTTTAGGTGTTTTTTTAAATAATTTAAATATAATTAATGTAAAAACATTTTTTTACAAGTTCCACAAGCTAGCGTTCCTTTTTATTACATTTGGGCATAGGATAATGGTGATTATACAGCCAGCCACCTTGCAAACTATAAATAGACATATTTAAGAAATCATTAAAAATAATTAAATTAATTTTATAGGTGAGTGATCTCAAACGCATCCTTCATGTGGGATCACACAACGAACAATATCGCTGGACGATAAACTCAAATGAATATCGTACAAAAACTTCAATTAAATTATTCAAAATGTATGTGCGTTAAGTTATCGTATTCTCGTTTAATCGGTCCGCAAGATGTTAACGGTTGACAAGTCAGAACGGATATAGACTAAGGCGTCGCGACGGTCTGCCCTAGAAATCGACCCAAAATACTCCACACGGTCCATTGAATACGACAACACTTTGATCAATGACTTCGTAAGAAAAACAAAGCTCTTGATGAATAAAAGCGAAAACCTGTTCTCCCCCTCATGGACAAAAGTAAAGACAGGGAGTAGGTAAAAGTGTTAAAGCAAAGAATAATTTTAGAAACGGCCTAATTACGGCTTTACATTTTGAATCGTTTGCTTCAATGTTCACGCTTTGTAACATCCCTTTGCCAGTTTTTTTATACTAAAAAATCTGCCAATAAATGTCATAAAGAACTGTTTCTTGGGATATGTTTGGCGGGAACGCGAGTGGCAAAGTTGTGTGTTTTATTTTGTTTAGTGTTTCTTCAGGTTTAATGTATTTAACGTAAATGGTGGTGCTTTTAGGTTCTCCAAGCACCAGTCATCACCCTCGTCGGAGTCGACGAGTTCGTCGTGCGAACTAGCCCATAGACACAACCCACTGAGTTTCTCGCCGGATCTTCTCAGTGGGTCGCGATTCCGAGCCGGTACTAGATTCAGCGAAGCATTGCTCTTGCTAGGCTAGTGTTAGCAAATTCTCTTAGGTTGAGCCCGTGAACTCACTTACGAAATATACTGAAAAATAAACGAAGAAAAGTCGTATAAAAATTTACGCTAAGAATGCTATCTATTTAAATCTAATCTATAATAAAATCTATGTAAATGCTAAGAATATCTAAAAATACGAGTTAATTTAGAAACATATACAAAGCATGTAATATTCTCGAACAATAATTGGAACATAAGATAGGAATCGATTTGGTCCACTGAATAGTCGATTAATTATGTCACAACACATTCCCGCTATAGAACCAATCCCAGTGTGATATTATCGCTATCTGTTCTGCTAAATTATAATACAACTAATGTCTTATAACTTGTTATCATAACGACAATTGGATCTACAATTACGATGACCGCCTCCCTGTTTTAACCGACTTCAAAAAACAGATGATTAGATAATTGCACAAAAAAATTTCATGCGCTTCACCTCAGAACCTTCTTCAAGCAAAACTGATTTTGAAGATTTTATTTATTTTACAGTTGTTGCTTCTCGTGTGGTCCCATTAAAATTTTATCAAGATCTAGTAGTTTTTGGGTTATCTTCTTTTTTCTACAGATTTTTTTGTAGCCTAGGTAGTTATTCTGACTACGTGCGTACGGGATTATGAGCTTACGGACTCAACCTAAGAGAATTTGCTAACACTAGCCCGAGCAAGAGCAGTACTTCGTAGAGCCTACAGCCAGATCGGAATCGCGACCTAGTGAGAAGTTCCAGAGGATGATGGGACTGATTGAAAATAATTTTCAATCAGTCCCATCATTCCTTCCACTGGCCTCTGACGCGAATCTTTTATCTCCATTTATTGCAAAAAAAAAAGCACTGACTCGACACATCCCGTAGAAAATATGTATCATAACGGAGAAATCTTGAAAGATGCGTGACATTCAGTGGAACGATAAAATTTCATTGGTTTTGTCGTAAAAACAACCCAACTTATAAGCCTGTAAGAGACTTTTCTAACACGTTATTTGCTTAAACTTATTACACATCTATTAGTTTCGGTGCAAAAATATTAAGATCACAAAACTCAGATATATCGTCTTTTCGCATTATAAGTGTACAATTTCCAAAAATATTTGGAATTGAATTAATATGTGGAATCATTTGGTATCACCAGTATTTTTCTCATAAATACTGTCAAAAGAGCGTAGTTTAATTTTAATTTTTTTTTTTAGTTTACCTATATTTTGACTACCATTACAAAGTTAATACACAATTTTATCTTACTTTAAAAGACAGGTAATGTAATTGGTAAAAAACAAATGATGTTGCAAAGATGATTAACATTAAAAATATCACATGTTAAATCTTTAAAAGACTCTCCTGACAAATTTGTAAGTTTTGAGATTATACAGTTTTAATGCGAGAAGACGATAATATGTTTGTATGCTGTTGCTTACCTTCGTGCGGGATTACATGATCTTTTTTGAAAAACAACTTTAAATATATTACTACATAGGTTTCATTATCTCCTGTAACTATTGGACCTTGTAATGTCTTTTATATATTAGGAACAGACATAGAGGCCGTCAGCGCAAAAGTGGCCTAAGCTTACCATAGTTAGTATGGAGATAATGAGGTTCGAATTTACCTTTACAATACTTCGTAGGCAAAAAAAAAACGCATTAAAATAATGTTCACAAAGTCATCTGCTATCTACGGATGAAACTAGGGATAGGCCGATTATGCATCAAAATTTATTATGTTTTAAATAAATTTCAATAAATATGCACGAATATGAATTGTGGGTTAGGCCACTTTTGCGCTGACGGCCTCAATTATTAAGAATAGTATATTGAGAATAAGAATAGTAAGACATCTAGTATTTAAAGATAATATTAATGCTTATAACATGTCAAACCCGTATATCGTAATTGACGTTTGAATGATTCCAATGTCCATGTATAAATTAGTACCGTGGGGTAAATAGGGACGACTCGAAGATTTGTTCACAAAGGTTTTATGCGGGCAATCAAGCAACTTTATGACTAAAATTATGTTTGTTTAATATGATTATGAAGTCACTTAATTTAGCATCGGAACAATTAGTTTCAACTACGTATTTTAATGAATTACCGACACGCTTTAGACATATCGATAATATAAACTAACTAAGTATTAAGTATGTTTTAAATACCATCTTACCTTTTTAGGGTTCGGAGCTTAATATTAAAAAGGTAACCCTCATAATTTGCGTGTCCACAGCCTTTGTGGTCAGAGATTAGAAGATTATGCATGTACTATGAAATACACATTGAAAAAACATTTAACAAGAAGTACCACTGCTTTGATTTATCTGTATATTAATACGTGAAGCAAATACTTTGTACCCCTTTTTACGAAAATTGCGCGGACGGAGGAGTATGAAATTTCTCACACTTATAGAGAATATAGAGAAGGAGTGCACAATGCTAATATTTTTTTTAAATATGTAATGCATAAAAGATACTTTAAATCAATAAAGAAAACATTACACACAGTACCATGTATTTGACATAACACCTATTATTATACATAAAAATATACTCTTTGTTTACTGTCCATTGGATAACTTTTTTTATTGTTTAGACTCTGTGGTCGAATTGAAAATAGATTAATATTGTTTGTCTTTAATATTATTGATCTATAGTGCAGTTTTGGCGAATACTGTGATTATATTATCAAATTATAATAATGTTTGACAATAGAACCATAATAATGTTTAAACTTATAATTTCAATGAATTATAGTCGAATTTCGACTACTGCGGGGCCACTAGTCTGAATAAAGATATGCGATTGGCATGCCTCACATTTAGCTAAAGAGTGAAAACCTAATAGTAAGATGACGTAATAGATATTTAAAATGACTAGAGGTCCCGCAGTAGTCGAAATTCGACTATAATTAATTGGAATTGTAAGTTTGTACACTATTATTATTGTATTTTATACTTCTATAATTACAAATTTCGCCAAGGCTACACTATAAAAAAATATTAATAAAGACAAACAATATTTAATCTATTCTCAATTTGACCACAAACGTCAAGAACAAAAGTTTGACAATAGATAGTATGCATGCGTGTGCGCGTCAAATACATGTAGTGTGTGTAATGTTTTCTTTATTGATTCAATGTATCTTTTATTCATTATTTAAAAAAATATTAGCATTGTGCACTTCTTCTCTATATTCTCTATAATCGTGGAAAATTTCATACTCCTCCGTCCGCGCAATTTACGTAAAAAGGGATACAAAGTTTTTGCTTCACGTATTATATTTAAATTGATATCGTGGCTTTATCGAGTAACTTTCAAAATGCGCTTCGAATGTTTAAAACGTATCATTCCTCTAACTATTGGCTAACATTAAATAAACTGTATATTGAAGAGCCGAAAATAAACTTCAAAGAGAAATTCATTCGAACATTATAATAATGTCGAATAGTTTTTAAGATTAGTTATATTTTCGGATACACGCTGCTTAGAAGCTATTGACCCGCTTCTGATATTAGTCGATTAATACTAAATCTCTCTATTGCTTTTCTCTATTCATTAATTCACTGGTGGTAGGACCTCTTGTGAGTCCGCACGGATAGGTACCACCACCCCGCCTATTTCTGCCGTGAAGCAGTAATGCGTTTCGGTTTGAAGGGTGGGGCAGCCGTTGTAACTATACTGAGATCTTAGAACTTAAATCTCAAGGTGGGTGGCGCATTTACATTGTAGATGTCTATGGGCTCCAGTAAGCACTTAACACCAGGTGTGCTGTGCGCTCGTCCACCCATCTAAACAATAAAAAAAAATTAAAAACGAGAAAGAAACGTTGATTTTTTCTCAAACTGAACTGGCATTTGTTAAAATACTATTTCATTCTGTCACCCTGCTTACTAATATTCTAAAAATAAGTACGCATAATCCCTTTCTGGTGTCAGCGTTCTCTATCGGTGATCTAGTATTGTCTGAGCACCATAGGACGTTCATGGAAGATTTATTGTCACCATTAATTCCCCGTTTTCAGATCATTAATCTTCTAGTTTTTGACTTGAAAAAAAAATTAGTTTGTAATTTTTTTTGTATTGGTTATTTAGAATTCAGTTTCTATGTTTAGTGTTCATAAAACAATGGGTGTGGGGTAGACAGATTTGTCTTCACGAAGCTTATCTATCACGGTACTTGTAGTAAGTACATATTATACTTCTCGAATATATTAAGTGTATAATCTATGATTATACTCGTGACGAAGGTACTAGTAACATTCGAGAAATTAATTTAAAAAAATCGTGTGACGAACCTGTCAAATAAAAGTATTATCAATATAGATAACCGCGAAAGTCAATTTTATTACTGTACACTAGTATTTAACCGATTTCAAAAAAAGGAGGTTTCGTTTTCGACTGTAAGTATTTTTTATGTGTGTTCACCGATTATATTTTAAATTACAATGGTCAAAATGTCGACTGCTGGATAAAAGACTCGCATTTTAAAAAACAATGAAATCTCCGTATTATTAATGAGAACAAATATTCTTTGTACTGAATAAATAGTTCGATATCAGGAACCACTGCGAAATAAACCCTATCAACAACAGTACCTATGGAACTATTTTTAACGGCCAGTCCATTCTGAAAATGCTCAGCTATATTTTTTAATATGAATGACGAGCAGAATAAAATGAAGTTGTGACCTATCTGAAATAAAGTGAAAAAACCATAGGACATTGTACGACGAAGCTAAATGGTTAATAAATTAAAAAAAAAAACTCGCGTTCCCGCCAAAAAGTACTGAAACTATATCACGATGAAAGTGTTGCCATAATAATGGAATGAATTCGTTTTTTTTTCTTTCTGGTCCATTTATCCGTGTGAAATCGCGGGCCGGGCCGAAACGATGACCAAAAAAGATCTTAGTCACGTACGGTGGCAAAAATCAATGACCCATAGACAACGGCAACGTTCGTCTAAAATAAGAATTTAGTGAAGACGAAGTGTCCAGTTGAATGGTTTTCATGATTCTGTGGTCACGTACATACGCCGCAATGTACTTGAATACATATATGTGGGATATGCAGAGTCAAAAACGTTGTTATCGCAATTTTTCTTCTAAAATACTTTAAAAACAAAACTCGCACATAAAACTATAACCAATCTCTATACAAGACTACCTCCACTTTTTCATAACACTAACAGCTCTGATGATCGACAACAAGTGACAAGCAAAATGTTGCCGCTTTAAAAACAATAATTGTAAATAGACATGCCTTAACAAAAACCGACATTACACACACTACATACCATGTATTTGACGCACACACGCATGCATACTATTTATTGTCAAACTTTTGTTCTTGACGTCTGTTGTCAAATTGAGATTAAATATTGTTTGTCTTTATCAATATTTTTTATAGTGTAGTCTTGGCGAAATTTGTGATTATAGAAGTATAAAATACAATCATAATAGTGTACAAACTTACAATTCCAATTAATTATAGTCGAATTTCGACTACTGCGGGACCTCTAGTTTAAACAAACACACAATACGCCTGTCAAATTAATCCTTTGATTTCGTGGTCGGATAAAAATAAACTTGTAATGTCTTAAATGTGTAATTCTTTAAAATCACTGGCAAAAAACTCAAGGCATAATATTATAGAGGGCGTATTTTTTTTCTCTCCGTACTTTGTTATTATGAGTAACTCATATGGCCATGGTTATTTTGTACGTGGGATTTCAAGCACGTATGTCGGGCAGACATAACTATACTTGAGACCTTAGAACTTATATCTCAAGGTGGGTGGCGCATTTACGTCGTAGATGTCTATGGGCTCCAGTAACCACTTAACACCAGGTGGGCTGTGAGCTCATCCACCCATCTAGCAATAAAAAAAAAAAAAAAAAGACATGACTGACTGACTCTATTTGCATGTGGCGAATAGTAAGTAACCCAGTGGCGAAAAGGCGCCAACTTTTTTTTTTTTTTTATATGGACTCTGTTTTTCTAAAAACCGGAGTGTGCCGGTAATGTGACACCGCAGTAGAATTCACTAAAATAACAACCAATTAAAAAAGTATTTGAACTATTTCTTAACGTGTTTTATCTAATTTTTTGTTCCATTGTTCCTGTTAAAAAAAATGTTAGAAAAAAAATCAAAACAACGGTATTCCAAACTAAAGTCATCTAAATGTCTTACAAAGTATTAACAATTGGCAAACCAAAGTGTGCCAAAGAACCGAGTCAATGGTCGGTGAACCCGTGAATCATACTGCACACTGGCTATTCTTGTTTACGATAAAAGAATATCACTCTTAAAAATTAAAGCGTAAAGTCTACAATAACATAGCATCTTTGCGTGTTCTAATGAAATAGTTATGAATATACCTTTCGTAGTTTAAAGTGAAGAATTTCAAAGTTAAGTTTCTATTTTCGATTTAATTAATAAGTTTGATTTAAGAAATAAATAAATAAAAATAACGAATTTCTTATGCTCCGTGAACCTGGTATATGCCCTCGACGTTACTAGGATAGGTAGGCAAAAAAGTACGCACACAAACACACACACACAATGCTATTTTAAGCGTAGCATACTCCCAAAGCACGAAATTATAGTTTTATTTTCACATTTAATTATTCGAAGCCTCAACAAAAACTCTTTCAAACTTAAACAAACGAAAGCCCACGCCGATTCCAAGGAAGAGTTGTATTTTTTCTTATTTCAATTTCGGACCTCACACAAGGCATCTGCGCGCGCATGCTGTCTATCTGAGAATGCTAACGTAGTCCGTTTCTTAGTAGTTCCGCAAGTCCTTTTCATAACCGATTTAACCAGAATTTCTATTTCAAGAAGAAATAAATTCTATCTTGAACACTGGATTCCCAAAATACACATACAAATATTCATGAATCTTTATGTATTTACAACTTAGATTGTTGTCTATTTTTTCATTGTAAAAGCTAATGGTGTCCTTGTTAGGAATAGTAAAACAATAGGTATTTTCTAACATTAACATCCAGAAATTTGTATTGTTTTTGTTTATAAAAGCCGACCCAACCAGTCAATACTGATGTGTTAGGTGTTTTCTGCCACAGTAAAAGGGGATTCGTGGTTAGGTAAGATATCATTTGTATTGAACCTAAGTACTTGCGATATAGCTAGCGTCGAAGAATATCTTCATAATTTTTCATTATACTAAGCGACAGTGTTCTCACCGAACTAGGCCCAAATAGCAACAAAATCCGAAATGAACTCACAAACAACTAGAACTCAATGACAACGATTTCTTACAACTTAAATTCAATGGTATGAAGACATAAAAGGAAGTGCCACGGTCAAACATACACCAGTTAAAATGCCCACGGTGTGTCTTGTTTACAAAACAAAAATCCCTTACCACTGGTATCTATACTAATATATGAATCTACAGTGGTTTTTACGGATGTTCCGTTATAACTACTGACCCATGCATCCGATTGACTTCAAACTTCGTATCAATGTAGAAAATACATGTACTTAATGGATAGGCTAATATTTATATGAGTGTTGGGACTCCCTACACCAGTTGCGGGGGCGTTAATGATGAGAATCTTTGTGGGGGTGAGAAATAATGATGTTAATTTTAAATCCCCTGCGAAGCGGACGGGTACAGCTGGTCCAAATATAAGTATATTCGGCGGAACGAAAATCCTGTTTTATTGCGTTAGTCTTAACAAACATTTATTCGCGTTTTTAAATGAATACCTGACCGTTTGCAATTTGTTAGAGACAATCTACTATATTACAATTTGGGTGGTCTATGAACTATTTTCGCTGTTACAAATATTGAAGCAAAAAAACTAGCACTTTGGTTGGTTTGGTTTGGAACTAGCTGCCGAGCAAATTGATATTTATGGTATTTCAGTAAAACTTAATTGGTACATCTTATATATAAAAATTCTCATGTCACAATGTTAGTTACCATACTCCTCTGAAACGGTTTGACCGATTTTTATGAAATTTTATATGCATGTTCAGTAGGTCTGAGAATCGGCTACTATCTATTTTTCATACCCCTAAGTGATAAGGATAAGGACGTCCACCCCTAACATTTATTTTTATTTTTTGACATATTTTTTTGTTATAAAGAGGCATTACCTAGGTATGTGGTTGAATGAGGTTTTGTTATTTTTATACTCCCTAATCGTTCACAGCGCTACATGCCTATTTCACTCACTTACCACATCCTTACACACTTACAATAAGTTAGTTTTTTTTCTACACTAGAAATTCCCTAGAAATCTTATATATGGCAAAACAACGTTTGCCGGGTCAGCTAGTAATAATATAGATTGTTGTAGTAATAATATAATAGTTGGTGAGACAAATTTGCCTCCAAAAGTGGCTTCTCACAATTGAAGCATCAGTTTGAAAACTATACAAAAGTTAACTAAAGTTAAGATAACTAAGTAAACTATGCAATCTTGTCTTAAGGTGAGTGACGGCATTTACGTTGTAGTTGTCTATGGGTTAAGGTAACCACTTAACACTTTGTGGGCCGTGAGCTCATCCAGCCAACTAAGTAAAAATAAAAAATAAAGTTAAAGGTTGCAAAAATTCATCGGAAACGTTGGTGTCAAAATATAACACTAAAAACAATGAAAAAAAACTTCTAGCAAAAAGTTTGCATTTCAATACTGGAACTACAATGGGAAATGGTAGGGGCGCCGGTCGAGCATAGCTAGCTGAAGACATTGTCCGCATACAAATAACCAGACGTGACAAATACGTAACGTTTTCTGTTACCAGAACGTATTTAACTAAACGGTTAAATTTGAACTGATTCGTGACTGATTTTTATCAGCTTATGTAGATTACAATATACAATAATAATAACTGGGAACAAATCGCGCACGGTCATCCGGCGTCAATTTCGGATACCCTGCTATGAAACTGACACACATACTTGTATACGTCTAAATATATAGATATAGACACCCAGACAAAGAGCAAACAGACCTGTTCATCGGGCGAATGTTTGCCCGATGTGGAAATGGAAACCACGACCCCCGGCGCAAGTCATGGGACACTACTATACTACTACTATGTAACTATACATGAGACCTTAGAACTATATCTCAATGTGGGTGGCGCATTTACGTCGTAGATGTCTATGGGCTCCAGTAACCACTTAACACCAGGTGGGCTGTGAGCTCGTCTACCCACCTAAGCAATAAAAAAAAACCACTGCACTACTGACTTAGTCAATGGTATAAAATGTTATTAGTGCTTATTACAATACTGTTACGCGCTGGGGTTCTGGATAAATAAAATGTTCCACCAAAGTACAACTTAAAACTGTATTCAACACTTTAAACACTTACAGCACTTCACAAACACTTTAAAATTCTCAATTCGCTTCTTCCGCTTCGCTTCAGGTGATCCGTTCGCTTTTTCGCTTCGAGTAGCTCAGATTACTGACTGACTGCGTGCCATGTCTGCAACGCTTTTATAGTCGAGACGAAATCCCTAGAATCGTCGAGAATATTCCACAAAAGTCAAGTATTGTGTGTTTCCGCTATCTGACAATAGATGGCGTTGTAAATCTCGAGCGTTCTAGATGTTACTAGATCCTTCGATATTCGTTCGACTATTGAGCGATAGATGGCGTTACTCTTACCAGGGTAACAATACATTATTGTATAAAAGTTTAAGCAATAGGCAATTAAAATCTAAGATAGGATCAATACCATTTCTGACATTGTTTATTTCGTTTTTATTTATTGACATTAACAACAAGCTGCAAATCTGTTGTTCAGTCAGTGACGTCAGACATGCCGTATTTCTTTTCAACATAATTAAAAATTTATTAAGCCTTTTTAAAAACATAAGTTGAACCGAATCCACTTAAGAACTATCAGGCATAATAAATTGACTGCATCATTATAATTTGATTGCATTGGCCATATAAAGTTCGTCTGCAGCTATGGAGTTGACCGTCTATTCAAGCCTATGACCACAAGGCTTTGTTACATAAGAAATTCGAACAAAGACGATAATTTTTGAAATAACTAATAGCGATATTCCAAGAATAACTGACATTTCCAAGTCAATATTTCTTCTAGTGCATGTGTATCGGAAATACATTGGCTGTCCTCAAAGACTACCATCTCATCTACTGCACTGACGGTGACGGGAAAATGAACAGCATAGCAAACTTATCTATACTAATATTATAAAGCTGAAGAGTTTGTTTGTTTGAACGCGCTAATCTCAGGAACTACTGGTCCGATTTGAAAAATTATTTCAGTGTTCAGTAGCCCATTTATCGAGGAAGGCTATAGGCTATAATAACATCACGCTAAGATCAATACAAGCGGAGCACCAATAAAGAATGTTCCAAAATCGGGGCTATTTTTACCTATTGAGAGCTTCCGCTGCGTGCGCTGCAGAAACGGTTAAAGCTTCGCTAAAATAATGTATGACAGAGTTGTTCCCCTTTAAAAGATCAAAAAAAGTCCGCGACAGCATGTCTATATGTTAAGGTTGACTCACTCTAACGTTTTTTATGCTAATCAAATTTGTTCTAAAATAAAGCATTATTTGTGAAGTATTTATTCCACGCGGACGAAGTCCGGGCAAAAGCTAGTAATCTATAACTAGTCAGGTCATAAGTATTGTCACACAGTAAAAACTTTTCTTTTAGAATGCTGGCCACAAAATAGTTTATTGAATTCGAATTTCGAATTGTTCATGAAAATAAAAATGTATACTTTTAGAATTTTACTCATTTTTAAATATGGAGTGGACGCTTAAAGAAGACCGTGTTGCAGTTATTGCGTTGCATCGTTGCGGTTACGCGCCAATTCAAATTTTTAACATACTGAAAAATTTGAATATAACCAAAAGATTCGTTTATCGTACCATCAAACGATACAATGAAGACTCTAGTGTAGATGACAGGTCAAGAAGTGGTCGCCCTCGGTCTGTTAGGACTCCAGCAGTGATAAAAGCTGTGAAGGCGCGAATTCAAAGAAATCCCAAACGTAAGCAGAAACTGTTGGCCCTTCAGATGGGGTTAAGCAGAACCACGGTGAAAAGGG
>NW_021011486.1:1445762-1494140 GCF_003987935.1 Bombyx mandarina | reverse complement strand
ATGACGGAGGAGAAACGCTGAAGGAATGTTTTTAAAAAGTGTGACGTCAGCATTGTTGACGTCACGGTCATTAAGTTCTCGATGATGACTCATGTTTGGGCTTCCAAAACAAAACTTCACGAGAACTGCGTATATTGCACGAGAAGCATAACAACGTTACAGAGAGATCCGTACTGTACTACGGCTCGGACACGAATGAATCAACGCTAGACAGCACGGCCGTATTTATAGGACTTCGTACACGTCAGCGTGTTTACAAGTATTAAACACGTGAGCGTGTTTACAAGATTTTAAAGTATTGAAATTACAATAAAAGGGACTGTTTAACATCAATTTCTTATCACAGAGTAATTAGTTGATGATCAGTAGGTAAATAGTCATATTTGCGCCGACATATATAAAAATGAATTGCTGTTCGTTAGTCTCGCTAAAACTCCAGAACGGCTGAACCGATTTGGCTAATTTTGGTCTTGTATTATTTGTGGAAGTCCAGAGAATGCTTAAAAGGTTAATAAATACGAAAATGCTCGGAATTAAATAAAAATAACAATTTTGTTTTTCTTTTGATGTGTCCCCCGTCGGACCGATTCCATTTGTTTGTTTTAAGTTTATTTTATACAAAAGCTTAGGCCTTCTATTTATCGATTGAGCCACTACGAACTCTGCCGGGTCAGCTAGTCAAAAATAACTATCGAACTTCAAGACGTTTTTAGTTGACGAATGGTCAAAATAAAATAATAGGAAGTGAGACATGGAAGAATTTTCACCGCCAAAAGTTTTATCCTTAAATTTTATTACCGATTCCCTGACAAATTTAGAAGGGGCATTGTTTTTTCGACAAAAAATAAAATAAAAGAACCCATAGCTGATCCCAAGATCTTAAGACGCGGGAAAAATATGGCGTCTCTAAACGTGAAGGAACGCGCGCTCCCCTATGGAACTAAAGACTTTTTTGTCTATTTTTTACGTGTGCGCGTGACTCACAAAAGAGCCGATCTAATGTAATTATGATTAGATAGTGTTACGGTTTGTCTTTGGGGGCATTTCGTTTTTTTAAATATTTAACGATTTGATGTCTTGGAACGCTCTGAAATGTACTTAAAGTTTCTTAATTAATTCCTTAAAAGAGACCAGAGGATAGTCAGGATAATTTATTAAAATCCAACACCAAAATTAGCGCATAATGACATGAAATGTATTGACGCAATGATAAATCTTTTCTTAATGATCGTCTTACTCTTTTATCTAAAAAAAAAAAAAAATTCACCCCCGAGAGACTTCTTACCTACGATTCTACGCTAATACCACTGGGTGAACGTATAGTCTTAGATGCGAAGACTGAACGTAGATCGCAGAATTCGATCAACAATCACTCAGTTACTCTTTTTTTCTAAGACGCGTTGAACCTCTACACGTCATCTTCGAAGCTCTCCTCGGCGGGTCCTCAAACCGGCATATGCATGGGTTCCGAAATAATTAGGTTGTCTAGACATAATCGGGTAAGATCTCTACCCCAAGCCCCAGCGCAGTGGTGCCAATAAACGTAGGGTGTGAATAGCGTAGACCTCATAAACACCATCACCCTACCTCATTCTTCAACGAAGCAACTATGCATTCTAATTTGAAGGATAGGACTTGATTTGCAAAAAGCCTATTTTTAATCCCTCATTTTCAAAACTCACATTCTAGCCACGGGATTTATTCATAGGATTTATACTCAAACGTTTTTTAAAAGATAGGGATCAGTGAATCAGGCTATTGTACCCTGAGGCTAGAATACCGACTAGAACTTGGTATCTTTGATAAGACATTTAGCTTTTGATGTATGAGTGAACTTGTCTTGGTACCACACGTTTTATCGGCATCCATAACCAATCAAAAACCTAAATCCCGGCTTAGGAGCGCTGAATGTGAAACGATAAATTCTTAAAACGCAAAAGGTAGGTAAGAATAGGACGATTTCAAAGGTCATCGAACCACGCGATTAGGAAAGCATCCCATGAATCTATAGGGGATTGACATTGATAACCCCATGATGTCACGACGCCCGTATTCACAATTTTTCTCACGTAATATCTTTAGTTCTCTTGCTATACTTGATCATTGTAACATTTAACAATATTCTCAGATTTCAAAATATAACTTATCTCGCTTAGAATCATACGCTTTGATTTGGTAAAGTTGAATAAGGATAACTGGATAGATTATGGTGAAGTATTAATAACTTGATAGGTAGCGGCTTGGCTCTGCCCCTGGCATTGCTGAAGTCCATGGGCGACGGTAACCACTCACCATCAGGTAGGCTCGCCTGCCTACAAAGGCAATAAAAAAAAGTGCGTGCGTACAAAGTACACTAATTTATAAGTCTTGCTTATATTTATACAAATCTAAAACTTTAGATTTCCGAGACTTAGAGGAAGGGAAAAAGGAAGATATGTTCCCGCCAAAAGTCTGTCAAATGTCAATCTCAAACCTCAGGGTTGACAGTCACATTATGCTTAGATTTCTAAATTGTAAATGACTAATATTTTGCCAATTTAATTGACTAATTTAATTTGATGCTATTTGATTAATGTTCCAAATTCTTTTCATTTCACTTCAATTCCTATTAACATTTTTCATAAAAAAATTATAAAATATTAGGCTGTATGGTATGATTAATTTGCCTTTCCAGTTGGAAAAATACAACAACAACTACTACTGACATTTGACAAGTACTTAATTTCAATAGTAGTTTGATGTCACTTCCGTCGCATACCTGCGTGACGTTCTGTAAAAAATTTACCCTCATGCGCCTAAAGAAGTTTCACTTCAAAAAAGTTTTTATTAAGGGTAATAAGATTGTAAATTACCCTCATATTCACGACATGGCTTATAAATTACAGATTGTTACGAATTGCGGGTCAGGATAAATAAAAAATCTTAACCGAAATATGTAGTAATTAAAACTCAATGTAATTAGTATGATAATTAACGAAAACTTCTCTATCACCATTCGGTTTTCACTTTCTTGATGTGGTCAGTTTGACGTTTCGCTTCGAATAGAACTATCTTCTAAAACATTCGAGAGAGATGCTCCAGTTGTTTGTAAATCGATTTTTAATATCTGACGACAGATGGCGTTAATCGTACTGGCATACCTAACCATAATTTGATCTCCTAACCAGAGGTTCCAAACGGTTCAGGTAAGTGTTCCTACCTAAACCGTTTGGAACCTCTGGGTCTGCGGAGGGACTTCGGTTCCCTCTGTATTTTGTACCGTATGTTCCATGGGGAGTGCTCTGAGGAATTATTCGAGATGATACCGGCATCTCGTTTTTACCATTGCACCGCCCGCCACCGGAGTAGAGTTCATCCATACTACCTGGAGCCACTGCGGTCATCCACAGTGCGTTTCCAGAGGTCTTTTTTGCCACGTACCATCCGGCTATGGAATGAGCTCCCCTCCACGGTGTTTCCCGAGCGCTATGACATGTCCTTCTTCAAACGAGGCTTGTGGAGAGTATTAAGCGGTAGGCAGCGGCTTGGCTCTGCCCCTGGCATTGCTGAAGTCCATGGGCGACGGTAACCACTCACCATCAGGTGGGCCGTATGCTCGTATGCCTAAAAGGGCAATAAAAAAAAACCTAGGTCTCAGCGATCCACAATAAAGAAAACTGCGGTTTGTAAAAGTGATTAGGTAATGGAGTTAACTTATTCGTGGGGAATACCTAAATTATTATTACATTATAAAATATTAAAATCATCAAATAACATCACTGTGATTGGCTGTAACATTTGACATGTAAAGAGAATAAAATTAAATAGTATGTTATAAACAAATACATTTTGAACAACGGGCTATCCATTATTGACGACAGACCCTGCATATTATAAAATAAAGAACCTCGGCACGTTTACCTAACTATTCGAAGACAAAGAACGAGCATTTTAAATATTTTATCACAGTTTTTGAAGAAAACTTACAACAAAGAGTTTGAAACAGTCCTATCGCAAAGCAAAAAATTGTCCTAAATTGTTTTTATCTTATCAATATGTTGGTTCTAATTGCTAGACGCACCCGGTTTTATCTGTAATTTGTTTATTACTTCTGAAATCAGGTAAAACTACAATCGCCGGTTCAACACATCGGACGTGCCGCCGCGTATGTAATTTCGAAAAAGTATCTCGTATCTGTGAACGGTGTTGCGTTGAACATTTTTAAAGTACATAATGTTTTAAATCAAAGTGCTATCTATAAAAATGAATTCTCTAAATGTAGACACACGTGATAATGCTTAAGAACTTTTAAACGTCTAACCGAATGGTATTTCTAAAGTGCTAACTAACTTGATAGAAATAGGAAGAAATAGGTTTAATAAAAAAAAATCGATACGAAATAATACTTCGTCATAAGGTATTTATTCTCTGTACCCATTTAACTCATGTTCATTAAGTTTATAAAGGTATTATTGGTGTATTTGTCATATGGATCTAAAAACAATATGTGACCTGTAAAATTATGCTTTAGACTGTGACGAAGATAAAATCGTAACATCAATAAGAATCCGCTGATCCAAAATAAAAATTATGCAAACAAATTTAAGGAAATAAAACCAAAAAAAGTATTCAGTAATGAGTAAGAAAATATAGAAGAAAATATACCTGATAATACCGCGCAAAATGGATAAATAATAGTGAAAAATCGAAAAGCAGAACTAACTAGAAAACAATTTGAATATCAAGACCACGAATGAAGATTAAAATAACGATCGGATAACAGACGACCAAAACAAGCATGTCCAATTAGTATCAAGTGTACAATTAAAAAAAACACAATTGCATCTATAGACTCTTTAAGAAACAGAATTGAGTAATAATAATTGCTTAATAATAGTAAAAATCACGTAGTATACGTGTGTTATTTTACGAAATGCCGTCAATATTGGGCGTGGGGCCATTCAGCCAACCGGAGTGGAGCGATTCTAGTGACTCCACGGAACCAGGTCCGCTGCCTCAGTTAGGATACTTTGTGCCAGTTCGGTGCAAATGCGAACGGAGATCGCACCACGTGTGTCGGAGAAGCAAAAGGTAACTAGAGAACTAAAAACCAACCAATAAACTGTTACATATCTAGATTTTATTAAGGCACGAGCGAAACTGCGGCGATTTAATTAAAAAGTAGTCGTGGCCTAACGGATAAGACGTCCGGTGCATTCGTGTTGAGCGATGCACCGGTGTTCGAATCTCAGGCGGGTACCAATTTTTCTAATGAAATACGTACTCAACAAATGTTCACGATTGACTTTCACGGTGAAGGAATAACGTCGTGTAATAAAAATTAAACCCGCAAAACTATAATTTGCGTAATTAATGGTGGTAGGACCTCTTGGGTCGATACCACCGGGTGGTGGTATCCACCCAAGAGCCTATTTCTGCCGTGAAGCAGTAATGCGTTTCGGTTTGAAGGGTGGGGCAGTCACTGTTACTATATTTGAGACCTTAGAACTTATATCTCAAGGTGGGTGGCGCATTTACGTTGTGAATGTCTATGGGTTCCAGTAACCACTTAACACCAGGTGGGCTGTGAGCTCGTCCACCCATCTAAGCAATAAAAAAAACATTTGCAGCTGCGAAAATAAAACGACCTCATATATTTTTCTCATAACGTATTAGATAGAAGAAGACAGATACGATTATCTCATATCTTTCCTACGGTTTCCTATCTTGAAGCGATAAGGGAGATGGGAGTCGTCAGGCTTGAGCCCCGTGAGCTCACCTACTAGTTAAGGTTACGCTAATATAGCCTCTCAAGGCTATCAGCTTAGGTAGGGAAAAAAAAAGAAGATAGGTTGGGATGAGGGATCTGTTTTAAGGAATGAAGGCCATACATGTATATGCGTTTTGTCATCTACCATAACCCTGTGGCGTGGCGTAGCGGATACCTACCTTAATGTGACGGCGGCATTCACACTACGGGAGTCTATGCACGCCAGAAATTCTTTAATATCGGGTGGGCCATCAGATCCTTGCTCAAAATTAACTAACGAATCCAGAACAAGTCATCTTCGAAGACTCATCGGAACCGCGACCAATAAAACTATCTCGTAAAGATGGTCATTTGAGAGGTACATAATATTGAATAACCCTACCTCTTTAGTACAACTAAGGCCCGTTCTAAGATAAACCTTCGTCTTGGCTTCGAAAGCGGACATGTCAAAGCGTCATTGTGGAAGGTAGTTAAAAGCATTCTACGTTAGCTCGATGTGTCCAGATCGCGGGGCTCAAATTTGTGGTAGATGCGGTGGTAAAAAACAGATACCGCGATTTCTGGATGATCACATTCCTCACAGCACTGTATTCTCTGATGCATTGTTACAGAGAATCTCCCCGTTCCCGTCGCTCCGTGTCGCAATGCTCTTGCAACAGCATGTCGAGGAGATCGTCGGCGGCTGCGTCACCAATGCCGCTGCCACCACTCAACAACACCGTCGAGATGTACGTCGAACCCGTCGTGGAAGATGTAAGTACATTCCTCTCTTTCTTCCCATTCTTGACAGTCGTGGTATCACACAATCACCATTTTTTTCCTACCTAAGCTGAGAGCCTTGAGAGGCTATTTCAGCGTAACCTTAACTAGTAGGTGAGCTCACGGGGCTCTAACCTGACGACGTTGCTAACACGAACCCTAGCAAGACCCTAGCCGTGCTTCACAGAATCTACCGCCGGATCGGAAACGCGACCCACTGAGAAGATCCGACGAGAAACTCAGTGGGCTGTGTTTGAGGGTAACAATGATCGATTACTTTTTTCCTACCTATCCGCTGGTAGCCTAAGAGGATATTTCAGCTGACGGGTAGGTGAGCTCACGGACTCAAACTGAGAGAGATTTGATATTGTTTTGCTTTCCTATCTGCCAGAAGCCCCGAAGGGCTTATCTTAAAATGAATTAGTAACGTCTTAGCATGACCAGTGCTTCGCAGAATCTACGACCGGATCGGAATCACGGCCCACTGAGAAGATCTGGCGAGAAACTCAGTGAGTTGTGTTTATGGGTTAAATTACTCGTAGAGCCCTTCGTCGCAAGCAACGGTGACCGGTGCTTGAGATACTAAAAGCACCAATCTATCCTAAATTTTGCGTGTCAAACGTGTGCTTAATGGTAAAATCGATTTATAGAAAATTCATTAATTCAGTGGTTATTATGATACATTTATTTGGTCTTCACAATTCATATCGGAAACTTACTCATTGAAAATTAGTCACTTTGTCTCACTGAATATGATAGGTTAGTACCTATAGGTCTTTATTCTGGCTGTCAATGAATCGCATATATTTCTAGAAGATTTGCATGTTTTCCATACATCGAATGTAGATTAGGTATCTTTTAAGCATCGAATTGTTCGTGTTTGTATTTTTCGAGTATTTTTCTCATAGATTTCACGATCTGTTCCGGTTTGCTGTAAAAATATTTGTGTTGGCTGCTCCCGTCTTCGTTGTAGATGTCATGGTCAACCGATCCTTCTGGCGACAGGAATATAATCCTAAAAAAATAATTGTAAACGTTAAGATAGTAAACGCGCCAAACGGAAGATAGCATACGGCCCACCGTCGCCCATGGACTTCAGCAATGCCAGGGGCAGAGCCATACCGCTGCCTACTGCTTAATACTCTCCACAAGCCTTGTTTGAAGAAGGACATGTCATAGCGCTCGGGAAACACCGTGGAGGGGAGCTCATTCCATAGCCGGATGTTACGTGGCAAAAAATACCTCTGGAAACGCACTGTGGATGACCGCAGTGGCTCGGGGTAGTATGGATGAACTCTACTCGTAAAAACGAGACGTTGGTATCATCTCGAACAATCCCTCAGAGCATTCCTCAGACTTAAAGACTTAGTAGTCTAGATCTTTGACTTTGATGTATGCACGATTTATTTATGGTCGATGTATTCTAGAATGCGGAGTAATGGATTATTTACCTGGGTATGTAATTTCCATCTGGAGCAAAAGCGCTGCTAGCGGGTTCTTCCTCATCGACCAAATTAATCATGACGAAATGCTTGCTCAGATTTTGTAAGTCGATCGAACCAGCGAATTTAGGCTTCAGTTTCTTGCAGGCGGTACACCAAGATTTGTGAATGATCACCATCACGGGCTTTTTGTGGTTAGTGGCTATTTGAATGCCGGATTCTAGAGAACCAGCCCAAATGTAGCTTCTCCCGAAGCCGTTATCTTTCCCGGCTTCGCATTTGACTGTATCGAATATGAACGAACATAATGTTTTGGCCAGAGCCCCGGCAACCATGATTAAGTGATTTGTGCACGATGAAAAGTTAAAATAATATTAATCGAAATCATTTTACATGATTTCTTGTTTTTTACGTTTGTTGAAAGCCATTTTTTGACGATTGAAATGACGCCAAAACTGATAGGCTGTGTGCTAAACGCCATCTAGCAGACATTTTGTAAAAGTTTTGCGACGTATGGACTGCTGCACACATTGAATGGAAGTTCAACGACCGAAGCGTTAAACGCGAAAAGTTTTTATATCGTATACTAGATGGCGCTGCAGGTTTTTGTTTGTAAACTTCTTAAAATTGGTCCTACATAAACTGTTAAAAAATAAAGATTTTTTATTTCATAAATCGTTACATTTGTTGTGATTGAAATTCTAGTTTAAAAATTCAGACTTTTTCCTAAGTTTAAGACAAGACCACGCAATTTCATTTTCGTGTAAGTTTTTTTATTTTTTTTATTGCCCGTGTAAGCATCCGGGGCCCACCTGCTGGTCAGTGGGTCCCGTCGCTCATGGATATTAGCAATGCCAGGGGCAGAGCCAAGCCGCTGCCTACCGTTTAATACTACATAATATATTACGGCGTATATTGAAAATTTAGGGAATCAAGATACAAACTTATTTTTGTCACGATTTGTGACTCAATTTCCGAGAGACCAATTCGCAGCCTCGGATGAGCTATGAAGTATTCAGAATACTAACATCACCTATTAAAGTCAGCTATTTTTAATATGAACATACCTAATTGCAGTCCGTTCAGGCGGCCTAAATTTCTTTCAATTTATTATTTGATAAAACCCGAAAGCTTTGACTGATAACACGATATTCCTACACGGTGATAAGATTAGAAGTATACTTACATTTTGTACTACTGTCTCAGTATTGAATTGTCCTAAATACAGTAAGTTGAGGAAGAATTTTAGAACGTTTTAGCAAAATTTCACCTAAAGCTTAATCTATACTTTTATTTATTTTATTTTATTAATATTATAAAGCTGATGAGTTTCTTTTTTTTTTTTTATTGCTTAGATGAGTGGACGAGCTCACAGCCCACCTGATGTTAAGTGGTTACTGGAGCCTATAGACATCTACAAAGTAAATGCGCCACCCACCTTGAGATATAAGTTCTAAGGTCTCAATTATAGTTACAACGGCTGCCCCACCCTTCAAACCGAAACGCATTACTGCTTCACGGCAGAAATAGGCAGGGTGGTGGTACCTACCCGTGCGGACTCACAAGAGGTCCTACCACCAGTAAAGTTTCTTTGTTTGAACGCGCTAATCTCAGGAACTACTGGTCCGATTTGAAAAATTATTTCAATGTTAGATAGTCCATTTATTGAAGAAGGCTATAGGGTTATATAACATCACGCTAAGACCAATACAAGCGGAGCACCCATAAAGAATGTTTCAAAATCGGGTTTTGAGAGCTTCCGCCGCGTGCGCTGTAGAAACGGTTAAAGTTTCGCTAAAATAATGTATGACAGAATTGTTCCCCTTTAAAAGACCTAAAAAAAAGTCCGCGGCAGCATACGTCTATATGTTAAGGTCGGCTCACTATACCTAACGTTTTTTATGCTAACCAAATTTGTTTTAAAATAAAGCATTATCTGTGAACTATTCCACGCGGACGAAGTCGCGGGCAAAAGCTAGTTTAATAATAAATGAATTTCAATACATTCAGAAATACTTTTGCATTGTACAAACGTTTTTTATGGTTCTGATAGTGGTTCTGTGCACTCCACTACATACGCTAAAAGGAACGTGTGATTTTTAAACAAAATAGGTCCATCTACTTAACAAACTCCATAGAGAATCCCGAAATTCCATTTTATATAAAAGAATAGACAAAAAAAAAACAATAAAATACTAAGATCAAATCGAACGGCGTCGAAGACTACATTTCGTCATCATTACAGTACAGCTTCATTGCATTTAGACACACCGAAATAACGACAATGTACCGTGAATGTGAAAAATTAAACTTAAAACTAAAGTTCAATCAGTGGATTTGTCAATGGGATTTCTTTTGATCAACCTTTGACTGGTAACGATGGATGTGATTGAAGAAGTGTGATTAATTCAAGGAGACAACTAAGAATACTTTTATATTCCATACAAATAATATTTTTTAAAGCGTTTTATGACCTGGTAGATAAGACCTTTAGGTCATGTCTTATTTCAGTTTATATCGTTATTTTTATAAAAAATGATAATATGGAGAGAAATGAAATGAAATGAAATAAAGATGATTAATTTGAGACATTAATCAACTGGGATGAAATTAAATGAAATGAGGTGATATGATATATAGGATGAAATATAATCTCAGTAAGATGGTGGTCATTCACTGAGACTTTTTCAGTAGACTTTTTGGGGGATCCCAAGAAGTTACGTTTAGCGGCTTTGTTTCATTTTCCCATATTTGTGCACTTTCACAGATACTAAACAGTTAATAAACCACCGTTATAAGACATTTAAACCTGAAGAAACACTAAATAGACAAAATAAAACAAATCACACAACTTCACTCCTCGCGTTCCCGCTAAAAAGTAACAAATAAGACTATTTAAATCCATAGATTATCATAAATTTTTTTCTTGACAAAGTACTGTCCAAGGAGTTTCGTAGTAATGTAAACAATTGCAGTAACAAAACGCAACTTTTCAAACACGCTCATGTGTGACTACGGTCCGCACTTCGTATCAGCTCGCGCGGATGTTTTTCAATCATTTCGCTGAGATACAGTCGAGCACATGCGACTCGAATAATTCTGTGATACGCGACGCCATTTTTTTTATTCTAAGCTCCGCTTACTATGACAAAACATTGACTAGAATATGATATTGAGAGCAAAAAAATACAGATACTCTCTGCATTACCGAACTTCGTTTAACGTTTTCGACTTAACTTTCGGTTTAAGACGATAAATAAGTTTTATTAATTCATTAAATCATTCATCATTATCCTGCCCTTCTCCCAGTCACCTGGGGTCGGCGCAACATGTTTTCTCCTTCCATACTCTTCTATCATATACCATTTCTTCGCTCACTCCCCTCTTACCCAAATCATCTTTCACACAATCCATCCATTTCTTCTTAGGTCTACCTCTTCCTCTATATCCTTCCACATTCATAGTTAACACTCTCTTACCAACCTCATTTTCATTTCGTCTCATCACATGTCCATACTATCCCAAACGCGCACTCCTCAGCTTCTCTGTCATAGGTGCCACTTTCAGACTTCCTCTAACATATTAATTCCGTATTCTAACCATTCTCGTTACTCCACACATCCATCGCAACATTCGCATTTCTGCCGCATGCAATCGCCTTTTATCCGCCACATTTATTAATTCATTAAATGTAACCCGTAAAAATGTAAGGAAGTGTACTAACAGATACGTCGCGCTCCACGTAGTCAGTCCATTGGGAAAAGCAGATAAACTATGATAATTACATGTAATGTGTACATGATTGCTCTCTGCATTCTCTGTGTGGAATCACGCATTATACAGTGACAACAGAGGACGTGTTTAAATCCATTAATAAAACGAGGAGCTAAAGATTCAGTATTTATTTAAAATACTAATCTATTAGCGAGCCTCGTTAGAAAAAAAACAAAGCAGTGACTTATTTTGTTAAACAAGAAAAAAATAGGTTTATTTTTCTGCGGAATTATCGAAATGTTTTTTTTAGTCCTCTGTGCCTAAATTGTTTGCCTCGTTTTTTCGTGCAAAGGCTTGTCGATCATAAAGCCAGTGAAAATGATGAGCGTGTACGGTCACGGGCGTAATAGAAATTTATATGGGACGGTACGATCTATGGTGCCAGCGATGTCCACGCCGATTCCGGGCCTAGAAGACATGTTTTTCACTCCGCCATATTTCTACCACGTTCCGGCGCCTCAGCCGTTGAATACTTATCCTGGTAGAAAGAAGCGCAAGCGGGTAAGAATTTAATATTGATACATAAAAATAAATTTGACACCAAATATTGTAAATCGGTCTGTTGTTTCTGCTGAGGCTACAGGGAAAATAACTTATAGTCAAATTTTATTTTGAGAAGTTTTTTTGTTATTTCGACATACTTTAGGTAGTTACGACGAGAATGTCATATAATATTGTTTTTTTCAAATTATTTTATAAACCTTTAGATGTATCCTTTGTTTAAAAAGCAAAAAAATACTTATGACGATGTAGTCTAATCTATAAAGGTACTCAAAAGAACACCGTATAGTTTAAATCAAATTAAAAAAGTCGTTACCTAAATTTAACTACTCGTCAGATTCTGTAACACGTTTTCTTCTTTGATTCTCTATAAATTGCGACATTATGGTATAAGAAATATAAAATGACGCACTAAATATTAATACATCTATGATTAATTTTCTACTGTTCATTTTGATAATAATTTAGTATGTTTTACTACAAGTTTAATTTAATGTTTTTGACAGAATATTATATTTATGTCAGTAATAGCAGTTCCATTTTTCCAACTGGATAGGCGAAGGTATCACACAATGGAGCCTTATCGTTTCTCTATATTTTTTTATAAAAAATAATACGGAGCGAAACAAAATGAATTTCAGACATTAATATAATGAGATGGAATTAAATGAAACATGATGAAATGGTATGAAATATAGTCTCAGTGAAATTTTGGTTATTTACTGACACCTTTTTAATAGATTTTTTGGAAGTTCCTGAGATGTTACGTCGGAAAGCTACGGGAAAATGAATACATTTGGGAACTTTCGCAGATACTAAGCAGTTGCTAAACGACTGTGATTTAAACCTGAAGAAAAACTAAATCAATAAAATAAAATAATTCACACAACTTTACGCCTCGCGTTCCCGTCAAAAAGTGTCTGTATTTAAGACATTTATACTATGTTCACTCGTAGCTCTTCTCTCAGTCTTGTACCTACTGTTTTTATCTATGCCGCGAAATATTCGCAAAGGAATCGCAGACAATTAAACAACAAAACAATAAAGAGAACGCGAGATTAAACCGTAACAATTATTTTAATTATGTCTATTCTATTTCGAAACGTTATTATAACTATAAGATTATTAGACAACAAATTTTTAGTTACGTCCAAATAAAGGATGGTAGATGTACATACAAAAAAAAAGCAATATGTAATCGAATTACCAATTAATCACTATCAGTGCGTACGCCCCTACAGTTCTCTTGTTTAAATGCAAATTAAAATCGATTTTATCTCAAACTTGATTGAGTTGTTTATTGATAAATAATAACACACCAATGTTATTACAGGACAAATAGATATCAATTGCGGTCCACGTTGCGTTAAGCGGTTACCGGAGCCTATAGACATCACCACGTGAATACAACTACTTGCCTTGAGATAAATAAGCATAACACAATTATAGTGGGTTTGATTTTTATTACACGATGTTATTCCTTCACCGTGGAAGTCGTTTGTGAAGTGATTCGTCCTTTAGAAGTCGTCGTAGCCTAAAGCATAAGACGTCCAGTGTCGTCGAGTCGACGGTGACCGTTGCTTGAGGTGCCTAAAAGCACCGTTAATGGATCGGGAGGATCCGTAATGACGTGTTTAGGGCGACGTCGACTGTTTACCATTCGGTCCACAGGATCGGATATGTAATTTCCGGCGGCCATGACAAATAGGTTTTCGTGTCGTGCCGCCTTCTCAAAGTGGCGCAATGATGCAGACTGTAAATACTTACTGGCTGAGTCAAGCTCCAGGTCATCATGGAGATCCACATTCCTTAGGAACCACGGTGCTCCGACGGCTATCCTGCAAAAACGGGATTGAATGACTTGAAGGGGCTTCAAGTCAGTGCGGACCGCGTGAGCTAAAACTACACTTGTGTAGGTCATAATGGGGCGCAAGTGTCAACTTAGTACGAAGGGACAATTTACTTCTCTTGCAAATCATAGGATAGAGGCGTCCTAATATGAAGGCGGCACGGTCGCGTACTGTTTTTATGTGGGGTCGGAATGTCATCTCTCTGTCGAGGATGACGCCTAGATATTTGACCTTCGAGGCCCACGGTATGGGCTGGCCAAAGAGAGTGATGGGCCGAAGGGCGGAGGTGTTAACGCGCCTATTAGGGAGTGGGATGCTCGAAGTAGTATTCAGACGGTGCCCCTTTTAAAGAGCACCGTAGTGCTCTTTGTGGGGTTCATGTCAATGCGCCACTTCCGGAACCACTGTCCCATGGTAGCTACTGCGATCTGGAGTTGCCGATGTAATAATGACTTCGTCCTACAAGAATAGTAGATAGCCGTGTCAACGGCGAAGAGCGCTAGATGGGTCTCCGGAGACCGGGGTATATCATGGATATACAAACTAAATAATAACGGGGAGAGCGCGGAGCCTTGCGGGACTCCGGCAGTAGATGACGGGGGCCAGAGCGAGTTCCCTCTACTCGATATCGAAACGAACGGTTCGACAAGAAAATATATAATCTAAAAAAACAATTTATTACATGAATATGAAACTGTGCAAGACTCAAGTCGTGTATGTAAAAAAATCAACTAAAACTGGTTTTCACAATTCTCGATGCTTGCATCTTCTGTTGAGCGTCCTTTTTCTTTTCCGAGACATTTTTTTGATCGTTATCCGGAAATTGCGGTGAAAATACGCCGAAAGAATAAGCCAGACACGACGCCATTGATATTACTATGAGCACGAACTTTAGCTGTTCGGATCTGTCCATTATTCTTGCTTAAAATACTTCCTAATTACCTTCTAAGAATTCTTGTAACAGGCAAACTTCAAATTTGACGGGACCTAGTCGTAGATCATAGACAATATATTTTTTCTTTTAAAATGCAAAGGTGTCAATTCTAATGTATTTTTTATAGTAAACTAGTTACTACCGCTACTAACCCATAGCCCTTTACCCGGTTGACGTTGAGTTTCGGGGACACCCTTTTTATACATAATATGTCAATCCTTTTTCATTACTGAATTTTTCAAATATAAAATACGCCATTATCCGAATATTATATATTACATATATTGTCGAACCCGAAAATGAACATTCTGTAAAAATGTTTATTTCTTTAAATTTTTTCGTAAATTTTATAAGTGTTCGAACAAACTCGACTTTGTTTTATATATTAACACTAGCTGGCCCGGCAAACGTTGTTTTGCCATGTAAATTATTTCTAGGAAAGATGAATAACCTAGGTACCGACTGCAGCGCCATCTGCCGGGCTGATTTGTAAATCTAAACCATTCTCGAATCCACCTGAAGGTACACAGAAAATTTCATTAAAATCAGTCCAGCCGCTTAGGAGGAGTTCAGTGACAAACACACGCATAGAATAGTGATATGAAAATCAAATCATATACAATATTCTTGTTTCCCTATAATGATACAAGATTGAGTCTTATTCATTTCTATCTTGTTCTGTTATTAATCAATGTCGATTTCATAGTCGGAATGACCTCGTATATTCATCAATTTATTTCAAAAAAACATAGAAGAAAGTTTTGATTGCTACCAAAATGTATTTCGTTGATAGACCAGTCCATCAAAGTAGCGTTCTCACTTTCTTTAAAATGGAAATTGTTTTAGGTTTATGCTCAATTCACGTGTTAATAAACTTAAATTATAAGTGGTAATTGCTTAAAGCCAAACCGTCTCTGTGAAGTCAACTCTGAAGTCGCAATTACATTACAATACCGGCCATCCTAACCTACACATAGGAGTGCATGACGGATTTGCCCCGGATGTTGTTTGCCGATCCGGACAAACTCACAACATACCCCGGTACTGTTGACAACGCTAATTGACAAATTATCCGGGTATAATTTGATCACACTGTTATTTTTACCCTTGCAATGATTCGTGCAGTCATTATAAGCGTAATATAATACAGGTATTGTAAAAATGGACGGTAGGTAATGATGTCTCAGAATTGGAGCAGAAACACGAGTCGCTCAACGTATATTAGACTAAACCATAGACCACACCGAAAAAAATAGATGCGTTGAAAACATTAAATTTGTTTTGCTTAGTAATCTTGTACCTTTAAACGAGCAATTCTTGTACATAATATATATAATCTGAATCTCGGAAACGGCGCCAATGATTTTTATAAAATTTAGTATACAGGGGATTTGGGGGGCGACAACTCGATCTAGCTACGAATTATTTTCAGAAAATCTTTATTATTCGTGTTTTTTTATCGATAATCAACTTTATGACTCTTTCCGACATCTATTGGTGAATAATAATACTATTAAGCTGTTTCAGCAGATGGCGTTGTTAAGCCACCCGAAGCCAATGAGAGTTTGGTTTAAGGTTAGACCAAGAAAATGAATTGTTTACTTTTCCATATAAAATATATAAAAAATACCGAGCAAAGCTCGGTCATCGTCTAGTTTTTTAATGCCTTTAATTTTGAACAATTCTCTAATTACACTTCATTTATCGCATGGTCTCAGTGGACAATCCTTATCAGGAGCCGGAGCTGGCGTATTAGGACATTGCATTTTCGGCGGGTCACACGCACCCGGAGGTCTCACTATCGTGGTCAGCGTCTTCTCGGGGCTAAACATTCCGTACGAATACGCCACACCTAATGTTCCCGATAATAACAAAGCGACCAGTTTCGTTTGCTCCGATTTCGATCTCTGCGTAAAGCCATTTCGTACTTCTATTTTGTCTTGGATCATTCTATCGAAGTATTTCCTCGGTGTGAGATGCCATAGGCGGGTCGGTTTGATACCGTTGTACATTGTGTTTGGTGGTGGCTACTTTAAATTTGGCTTCATTGGTTCGATATGTGTCTGTAAGGAATATATTTTTTAAATTTTACATTCCTGATTTTCTAGTGCTATATCTACCATCATCATCATAGTCCGTAACTCTTGGCAGAGCAGTCGCGGTTATATTGAATCTTTGTTTATTAAAGCCTCGACTTTTCTTCCCTACCTATGCTGATAGCCTTGAGAGTCTATTTCAGCTTCTCCTTGATATGTAGGTAAGCTCACGGGGTTCAAACCAGAAGTGTTGCTAACACTGGCCTTAGCAAGAGCAGTGCGTCGCAGAATATATCACCGGCTCTCGATCGGAGGGGTTTTGGTAAGGATGTTCATCTGATCATAGTGCTATAGCTATGTTATAATATAAGTAGAGGTTATTGTGGATTGATTACTGGTGGTAGGATAGTAATAAGAATAGGTGGTAGTGGGTCCGCACGGGTAGGTAGCACCACCCCGCCTATTTCTGCCGTGATGCAGCAATGCGTTTCGGTTTGAAGGTTGGGTAGGCGTTGTAAATATACTGAGACCTTAGAACTTATATCTCAAGGTGGGTGGCGCATTTACATTGTAGATATCTATGGGCTCCGATTACCACTTAACACCAGGTGGGCTGTGAGCTCGTCCACCTATTTAAGCAATAATAAAAAATAAAAATAAACCGTAACGCCCGAACAAGGTATCAGCCCTACAAGCAGCTGCCTACCCTCACTTACAGCCCACTCAGTTTCTGGCCTGATCTTCTCAGTGGGACGCGATTCCGATCCGGTGGTAGATTCTGCGAAACATTGCTGTTGCTAGGGATAGTGTTAGCAAATTCTCTCAGGTTGAGCTCGTGAGCTCTCCTGCCAGTCCGAGCGTAACTAGAATAGTCTCTTAGGCTACCAGCGGGTAGGTAGGGAAAAAATCTTACTTCATATTCTATCCATGTAGACTATCACCTGTGTATGTGTGTGTTAGATTTGTACACAAAACATCGTTAGGTAAACAAAGAAATGCGTTCATAGTCCGTGAACTAGATCGAAATATTGATCTTATGATAGGAGAAACGCAATGAAAATTGTAGCTTACCTATTTGGGGTATGAAGAGTATTTAAGGACTTTTCACGATCATTTTGGAGGTCTGGTGTTTTTGCTGACGGTTGCTATGAACGATATTACAGCTGACAGAGTTACGAGGAAGATAAATTCATGTTTGTTCATTACATATGGATGGATTGTTTACTACATTATTAAGATTTTAACAAATTTGAAGTTCAAATGTCACTTTTTTTACTTTTTTTTTAATACAAAGAGATTGTTTGAATCTCGTCTATTATTTATGTTTTTAAATTATTATTATTTTTATTGCTTAGGTGGGTGGACGAGCTCACAGTCCACCTGGTGTTAAGTGGTTACTGAAGCCCATAGACATCTACAACCTATATGGTAAATGCGCCACCCACCTTGAGATATAAGACCTAAGATCTCAGTATAGTTGCAACGGTGGTTTTAAATAGAAATTAAATGTGAATTGCATCTGTAATTGTAGTTATTAAAGTACTTATTAATTAGCTGTAATATTTAGATTGTATTCTGTCATTCGATTTCGTACTTTTTCAAGAAGAAATCCCTATGATGATGTTATAACATCGTGCACTGAAAAATAAACTTTTTTATTTTATTTAATTAGTGATGGTTTTGCGTATATGTATTAAGAGCGAGACAATCAAATAATATCGATAATGTTTTGTAGGACTCAGCGGCTCATGAAGTGACGTCGAACACATTCAATGTAATTTATTGTTCATCGAATTCTATCACATATATCCTGTTTCTGCCGTGAAGCAGTAATGAACAGTGGGGTAGCCCTTGTACTCTTTATACTGAGACTTAGAAATCATGTCGCAAGGTAGATGGCGCCATTAACGTGCTCGATGTTTATTGGCTCCGGTGACCACTTAAAATCAGGTAGGTCATAAGCTCGTACACTCATCGAGAACACAGATCCAATTAACAAAAATGAAAGAAAAATAAAACTTTCTCGTCAGAATTAGGGATGGTTGTACGATGCGTTTGGGAACGAGAATACACTTAGTAATTAATAAAACTACTTTAATTAAGCATAAAAAATATTTTTCTCAATAATCAGTACCCGACTGTGAACTTTGTTATTTAAAAATTTGCTTTTTACCATCGAAATAAAGAACGTTTTCTCAAAATCAAAAACTTCACTTTTTTTTTTCAATTACTCTAAATATAAAACCTCCAGCAGAAAGCCTCGTTGCATCCGTGTGCGTACCGCCGCGTAATATTGACGCAGCGTCTATGTTGTCGCGCGTACAGACAGACGGACTAGTCGCGTGTGTGCGTGGAACCCTGCGCGCGAGTGTCCCGTGTAGAGGTTATAGTCACGGCCTTCACCAGAGCTGCACTAAGATCGGTGCTTATCGACTTAATCAATTAAAATTTATTCGAATTAATAACTTACAAACAACATTCGGACAGTTTAAATTTGGAATCGTCTAGGTGAATTTTTACGAATCTATAATAGAGTTGTGTTTGGAACGTGCCACGTGGTCTTTTCGGATACAGCGTCAAGATAAAAAAGAAAACAATCAGCCCACATAAAAACAATGTTCTAATTGAGCCACGTGTGACTCCAGAACATTAGATCGAAAACATAGCGCTATGTTCGTCAAGTTTCAATCAAACTGACCAAACTTCGAAAGCTCCGAGTTTTGAAGTCCGCACCGTGCCTCCGTCGTGGTGGGAGAACAAAACCTGTAGATTGTCCGCTCGCTTCAAGCTGTAGTACCTGCTCGATCGCCGTCCCTTTCACTCTCGCGGTCGGGTATATAACAACAGCCTCCGTTTCACCCACCACTCTGGTATGCAAAGATTGATAGCGTATATGACCATTTGCTTTTGAGAGTCCAAAACGAAATCTCGCACGGTAATTTTTCGCCGTCTGGCGTCTTTACGGTCAAACGTTGCCTCGGAGTAAATGTTTTTATTTAATAATCCACTTATAGAATCGCAATGTTTTTAGTCACCGTCCGCGATTGTGTTCAAGAGGGCTTAAATAGTTCATCTGAAGCCGGTGAGGCCTTATCGTGAAGGGTCAGGCGTCTCTGACTATTCCAATGTTAGTAGTTATTTAAAAAAAAAAAAAAACTTGTAATTCTATGTGCCATGTAACAAAGTGCTGTTTTAAATTATATAAGATAAAAGTTAAGTGTTCGCTTTCGTATTTTCTATCGGATGATGCAAAGAAATGGATCAAATAGCGACAACAGACAACGGATTGGTAGTGAACAATTTGAACCATGTCCGGACCGATTCCCAGGTAAGCCAGCAACGAGTATCTGAACAGAACACGTTTTACGTCGCACACCTATGTATGTAATAACACTCACATACATTATTAGTACATCGATACGGGTTTGAAATGATAACGAAAAAAAAAAACAACATTAATGAATGAAATTACAATGTCAAAAAACAAAATTTGCCTTTATAACAATGATATCAAAACAATGTGAGATGTTTCGGATAGTTTTAATCGATTAAATAATTAATTATTGTTCGGTAAAAATATCTTGTGTTAATATCGAATTAATTAATATAAGCTGAGGAGTGCACGTTTGGGATGGTATGGACATGTGATGAGACGAAATGAAAATGAGGTTGTTAAGAGAGTGTTAACTATGAATGTGGAAGGATTTAGAGGAAGAGGTAGACCTAAGAAGAAATGGATGGATTGCGTGAAAGACGATATGGGTAGGAGGGGAGTGAGCGAAGAAATGGTATATGATAGAAGAGTATGGAAGGAGCAAACATGTTGCGCCGACCCCAGGTGACTGGGAGAAGGGCAGGATAATGATGAATATCGAATACATTACACAATATGAAATTTACTTTTATTAATATCACACTAAATATGTTGTACTGCTTTCATTTAAAAACATCGGCGCATCATAGAATCTATAGAATGTAATATCACACACAATGATAAATCAAAGAAATTGAGGAAAACTTAATCGTTCGTATTATTAAAGTACAAAGCGTATGTTCTAAATGTAATGTTGTGAATAATTATGATATTTGTATTAACTTGATCATTGAGAACAAGTTTTAACATATTTGCATATTGAAGTTTTGTAGGCACGCTTTACCTACGTACGTAGAATTAGAATGTAATGAATAAAAATAAGAAGCAGTAAAACTTAAGTTAACAATGACCACGATCGTTTTAGCCTGTGGTGATTTTCGTAAGTGTGAATAGAAAAATACCAATAGACATGCTGTCTTTTTTAATTAAAAACAATAAAACCTAAGATGTTATTTAAGAAAAAATGAAAAAACCGGCTCAGTTTGATGGACTCAGCTTGCGTTTTTTTAACTAACTATTTGTTAGAATTTTATTGTAAAACTAGCAGCCCGCTCCGGCTCCGCTCGGGTCTTTAACAAAAATTTCAACGATATTTGACGTTGTTTTATTTTTTAAAATAAAATAACACTTATTGCGGCATAACTATAATAGTTAGATATATGCTGTCGCGACACTTTTTGTACATGATAATGTGTTCTACAAAGTCGTAGTACATTATTTTATTCTATCATCGATAGTTTTCGCAGGGCGCGCGATGTAAAGAATGTTTTAGGTAATTTTTTTTACACCTTGGGTTACATTATTGGAGTTTTAGTAAGGATCCCTAATTTTTTTCAAAAAAGATTATACCCTATGTCACTCGGGAATAGTGTAGCTTCCAAACAGTGAAAGATTTTTTCAAATCGGTTCAGTAGATTCGGAGCCTATTCAATACAAACAAACAAACAAATCTTTCGTCTTTATAATATTATTATTAGTATAAGTAATAAGTATAAGTATAGATTATAATATTAGTATAGATAGTACATAACAAAACTGGTGAGTGAAATGTTCTAATTAAATAGCAAATCTTCAATAACAAAATGTAATCTTCAGACCACCCCGCGGCTACATAGGGCAGAAATATAATCAATGCAACATGTTGGTTACTTTATGACGCTTTCACATGTTTTACTGGTGGTAGGACCTCTTGTGAGTCCGCACGGGTAGGTACCACCACCCTTCCTATTTTTGCAGTGAAGCAGTAATGCGTTTCGGTTTGAAGGGTGGGGTAGCCGTTGTAACTATACTGAGACCTTAGAACTTATATCTCAAGGTGGGTGGCGCATTTACGTTGTAGATGTCTATGGGCTCCAGTAACCACTTAACTCCAGGTGGGCTGTGAGCTCGTCTACCCATCTTATTTAAATTATGACAATTTTAAAAAAAAATCGAGTTTTTTTTCATTTTTACTACCATTGTTACTTATCCAAAAATGTAAGAAGAAATATTTTAATTTTTAATACAAATGACATTTTCTTGAAGTAAAACAATAAAAACTCGAATACAGAACAAACAATATAAGATCTCCGTAAAACCGAATACTCAAACGTGCAAGATCGAAACTTTTTGCCCTATACCGAATTACTTTAAAATCCTGGAAGCCGGGAGGCACATGTCAGGTGACGTCACGATTCCCGCCAAAAACCAGTTCGCATCATTTCGCAGCTGTCACTGCCTAACTGGCTGGTTCGATTTTTTTGTGGATCCTTCGCTCCTTTGCTCGCAACCTTCGAGGTATAATACCGTTAATTTTAATTGAATGAATACTCTGTGTTATTGTTTATAAATAGTTTTACTTATAATTGATTTATATATCTACATAATATAAATAAGCTAACACAAAATAGTTAAGGACTATTATCACCTTTATTTGTCTAAAGGTTATTATTAGGTATTATTATTGTTTTAATAGCTATTAACGATCTCAAACTTATTAAAAAAAAAAATTAAATAGTCCAGTTTTTCTTTGAAATGTCAATAAAAAATGAAATTTATAATTTAACACAGCATGAATCTCTCATTGGGTGAATACTAGTTTGCTTTTGTAATGCTGAGAATGAGTAAAAAGGTATCATTTTTCAATGTTGGAGAAAAATGCTGATTCTATAAATTTAAAGCACAGTGTTTATATTTAAAATACACGCTCATGCGTGTAACTACCGTTGTTTGAAATTGAATCGTCGCGAAATACGAGTAGGAGGTTGCACAAGGCATTTATTTACTCAGCCTCATAAAATCTTTTAAGGTTACTATAACTGGCGGCAGGACCTCTTGAGAGGCTGCACGGGTAGGTACCATCACCCTGTCTATTTCTTCCGTGAAGCAGTTATGCGTCTCGGTTTGAAGGGTGGAGCGTCTGTTGTAACTATACTGAGACCTTAGAAATTATATCTCAAGGTTGGTCGCATATAAATAACCGCGAAAGTTTAAAAATATTTAAAAAATACTTCACAGTATTAGTGTTTAATCTGTACATATATTTTTTTTTGTTTCTCGTAACGTAAAGTGCGAAGTTTTAGGGAATATTTTGTTATTTTAGTGTTTTTCTTTACTTTTACTTGAGCCCCTGGACATAATTTATGTGAACGCCGCCACACTTGATATTTGAAGTCTAATTCTGAATTGTATATTTTAATCCATTTTCCTTAATCTACTTAACGTAATAAAGAAAAAAAACGTTTCTAGTTTCATTTTATAAACCTAAACTTCGCGCCATTATGCACAAATATCTGCAAAGGATATTGGATGAGTCACTCACAAAAAATTCGTTTAGGTAGGTGCATGACAGGTTCTGTACCCACGCCACGTTATTATTATTAAAAAACGAAAAAGTGATTTTGTAAAAACTCAAAAAAAAATTACCATGAATAAAAAGGAACTAGATGTTTTACGTTTACCAACTATCTTCTTCTTGTTTTTCTCCACCTTATCCCACTAGGTGGGGTCGGCACAGTGAATTTTTCTGTTCCATTCTCTTTTATCAGCCGTCAAATCAACACTCACTCCTCTCTCTCTCTCATATCGTCATTCACACACTCCGTCCATGTCTTCTTTGGTCGACCTCTTTCCCCTCTACCTTGCACTACCATTTCCATACATACGAATACAATATCTCGGTCATTTCAACAATATCACAGCTCTATAAAGTTCTTAAAATTAGCCCATTTTGTATTTCTTCAGTTTAACACAGATATAACATGACTATACTGAGACACTATAGAAAATTAATAAAAAAAACACAGAAATTACTCTCTCGTATAATAGATTTCATCATAGATTTGCATCATAAATACAAAAACTTTTATGTTCGCCTTTTCATTCTCCAAAATCGTAATCGAATCTATTTACGTGTAGATACGCAAGACATTTGAGGTCTCGTATACAATAGATTTTTTTTATGATTGACATATTATTGATGGCCCGGAGGCCTTTCCAGTTTCACCAGCAGTGGGCGAGCAATGGCTCAACCAGGAGGGGTGGGATTTGCTAACAACTGTCCGAGCGCCTCCGAAGGAGACCTAACAACTCAAGAGCAATTGCTTCGCGTTTGAATCTACTACCGGATCGGATATGCGACCTGCTGAGAAGATCCGGTGAGAAACTCAGCGGGCTGATGAATGAGTTAGGTTGCAGTTCGACGAGTACGGTTACCGGGGTCCCTAAGCCTGCTCCTAATGTTAGAGCTGAAGACGAAGAGAGCGGAATAATTCTTAAGGTCGAGCGCATCACCCTACTGCATAACATGTTATTTTGGATTCATTCTCGGTGCTTTTATGTATTCCAAGCACTGGTTACCGTTCTCGTCGAACTAGTCGAATGAGTTCGACATGTAACCAAACCTACAGACACAAATAATTGAGTATCTCGCCGGATCTTCTCAGTGGATCGAAATTCAGATCCAGTGGTAGATTCAGCGAAGCACTGCTCTTACTAGAGTAAATGTTAGTAATTCTGTCAGGCTGAACCCCGTGAGCTCATCCACCAAGGTGAAATGAGAAGAACCCCCCCAAGCTAATGGCAGTTATGTCGGCAAAAAAAAACCACACGGCCTTTTAAGTACGAAATAAGATAAGTAATCTAGGTTTAGAACGTGATTGTCACTTTGATGCTATAAAATATTCATTTTATGTAAATACAATGCGACCAATTGAGCTGCGGTATGTGTCTAAGAACGCTTTCATCGATCGACACGCATCGCAAGTTTGATGAATAATTTTCTAGCGTATCCTGTTTTTTTTTATTATAACGAGATTGATTAAAGTGAAAGATAATTCCTTGATTCTCCATCAGAATTTGATGTATACCGAATTAACAATTTTTTATTTATTAAAAACCGTTCATTTGCGAACATCACAATAACGACAGGCAATGACAATTTAATCATAGATAATACAATTAATATTAAGAATTAACAGATATATGAATATAGGTAGTCATGGTTATTAAGCAAAACTAAATTATTTGCATCAACGGATGGTGATGGTGATGCTGTAATTTCTTAATAACTCGGGATGATTTGAGCATGAAAAAAATTATCTCACATTTTGAACGTAGATGAACAATAAAGAACATCAGACACGATTGATCACAAAATTAATAATAATTACAAATATAATTCTTCTTCTTATTAGCCCACAGACGTCCATTGTTGGACATAGGCCTCCCCCAATTATTCGCGTATAAGTATATATTAACTCATGTTCCTATTAAAAACGCTATTTTCAAACCAACACTGGTGTTGATATTAGGAGCGAAATTATAAAATCGTCATATTTTGTCCTGGATGCGTGTGCAAATGCATCGGACATCTTGAAACCGGTGAGAATGACGTTCAAAGATTTTGTTCCACACAAATCGACATATCGAGTTAATAATCAAAGCGCGTTCAAAAAACAGCATCGCAGTGAAACCACAAAAGGATACTTACTCAAAGCCTTTTGCATTCTGTTCCTACAAAGAACAACGCGATTTCTTTATGGTGATTGTCATTTGTCACGCAGAAAACGTTCTAAATGCGTTTCACTAACACGTATAATCACGTATTACATACAGCCAGTAAACGAACTACCCAATACCTGTGTATAATTTTGTAGACTAGAGGTCCCACAGTAGTCGAAATTCGACTATAATTAATTGGAATTGTAAGTTTGTACACTATTATGATTGTATTTTATACTTCTATAATTACAATTTTCGCCAAGAGTACACTATAAAAAATATTAACAAAGACACACAATATTTAATCTCAATTTGTCAACAGACGTCAAGAACAAAAGTTTGACAATAAATAGTATGCATGCGTGTGTGCGTCAAATACATTGTATGTAGTGTGTGTAATGTTTTCTTTATTGATTTAATGTATCTTTTATGCATTATTTAAAAAAAATATTAGCATTGTGCACTTCTTCTCTATATTCTCTATAAGTGTGGAAAATTTCATACTCCTCCGTCCGCGCAAATTTCGTAAAAAGGGATACAAAGTTTTTGCTTCACGTATTAATATATAGATACTAACTAGTTAACTAAAATTGGTACGATACAGATAATATTAGCATGGTCCCTGCGCAAGGATGACACGCAAAATCGTGAGGCGTTCTACATCTTTCGTTCTTCAAACGAGGCTTGTGGAGAGTACTTAACGGCAGACAGTGGCTTGGCTCTGCCCCTGGCATTGCTGACGACCATGGGCGACAGTAACCACTGACCATCAGACGGGCCGTATGCAGACGAGTCTACAAGGGTAATGAAAATGAAATGGATGCATTGACGCCATTTCAATATCGTAATGAAACAGTTCGTTGTAGATTTAATGGCTGGAGTGCACATTCTCACCACGAAACATGAATTCGTACCTTCGTCAATACCTAAATTGCTTAGAAGCTGTAAAATATATTTTATTTTATAATGTACATATCTAAAATCTATACTTTTTTAATATATAAAGCTGAAGAGTTTGTTTGTTTGAACGCACTAATCTCAGGAACTATTGGTCCGATTTGAATTGAATTGAATTGAAATTCTTTCATTGTTAGATATCCCATTTATCGAGGAAGGCTATAATAGGCTATATAACATCACGGTAAGACCAATACAAGTGGAGCACCAATAAAGAATGTTTCAAAATATTTTCACTTTCTACGTAAATGAAGTGGGGGAATTCCTGGCTGAGCTTTTGCTCGCCCACCTGTCCTGGTGAAACTGGAAAGGCCTTCGGGCCTCCAGTAATATTTCAATCATAAAAAAAAAGTGGGGGGTAAAATTTAGCGTTATGCCAAAGTAACTACATATTCCACGCGGACGGAGTCGCGGCCAAAAGCTAGTTTAACAATAACACTAACTAATAGAAAATAAACTCAAGCTCATTTCTCTAACATTTCATTCTCGCAATCAAAGTTAAACTATGCACAGCTAGCTAGCAGAATGGAAAATGTTTGCCCGTTTATGGCGAAATTTCACTGTTACTAGAAAACGTGGTACAAGTTAATGGGTACTGTGTACTAAATGAGCAGCGAGTTTGTTGCATCGTGTGCACTGAAGGGAAACAAGAAAGTGTTTAAGACCTAATATTTAGAATAAACTAGCTGACCCGGCAGACTTCGTAGTGTCTCAATCGATAAATAAAATACCTAAACTTTTCTATAAAATAAATTTCAAAACAAATAAAAGAAATCCGTCCGACGGGGGACACATCAAAGGAAAAATAAAATTGTTTTTTTTATTCAATTCCGAGCAATTTCATATTTATCTACCTTTCAAACCTTCTCTGGACTTCCACAAATAATTCAAGACCAAAATTAGCCAAATCGGTCCAGCCGTTCTCGAGCTTTAGCGAGACTAACGAACAGCAATTCATTTACTATTACTATTACTGGTGGTAGGACCTCTTGTGAGTCCGCGCGGGTAGGTACCACCGCCCTGCCTATTTCTGCCGTGAAGCAGTAATGCGTTTCGGTTTGAAGGGTGGGGGAGCCGTTGTAACTATACTGAGATCTTAGAACTTATATCTCAAGGTGGGTGGCGCATTTACGTTGTAGATGTCCATGGGCTCCAGTAACCACTTAACACCGGGTGGGCTGTGAGCTCATCCAACCATCTAAGCAATAAAAAAAAATAAAAAAATATTATATACATATATATAGATAGATAGATAGATTTACTCATGAAAACGAGAAGTTTTTTTTCTACCTAATCGCTGGTAACCCAAGTGGCTACTCTAGCTACACACGGACTGATAGGTGCGCTCGCTGGCTTAAGCTGAGTGAATTTGCTAACACTGGCCCTAGCAAGAGCAGTCGGTCTACCACCGGATAGGAATCGCGACCCACTGAAAAGAATCGGCGAGAAACTCAGTGGTTTGTGTCTACAGGCTAGTTCGCACCAGGACCTGATGGCACTGACCCTAAAAGCACCAGAAGAAATCTTTGTTGCACATACAATAAACAGTAAAAGAATTCCATTCAGGCATAAACATAGTGTACATGCCAATGGTAATAACACGGAAAAAGCACTCTACAATAAGTTACAATAAGATTCCTGTAGTTGAACTTGAAACATAGTCAATATATTCAGTAATAAAAAAATCGAGGACATTGAAATTTAGCTTATTGTCTGCTGTTCTATCTGTATCATGTCTAGGCGAGTATACTATCAAGAATCAAAAAGAATATTATTTTACAAACCCCCGAAAAAAATCTACCATTTTCACTATGGTACCTAAATTGTGTTGATAACCCTCGACCCAATGAGTACAGTAGGATTATTATTTTAAACTAAGTATTTTAAATCATGGCAACTTTATCGGTCGTTTAATATAAACCCATCGTTCTGACGTGTACGATATTTATCACTCTAAAACTTGATTTTCCAGCAAAATCTCAGTTTTACTTTCCATATAACTGGTTTTTTACACCTGCCGATCATGTCCTACGTTTGGACTTGAGGAGCAACATCGTTTAGGTTTTTAATTAATTTACGTAACGTAAATAAAAATGTCTAATTAAAAAAAAAAACATTTTATTCTCAAACTCTTGGAAACCGTAAAATGTTTTTATCACTAGATAGTTGAAAATGTGAAGAATTAGGTACCTACTTTTTATTAAAATCAATATGCTATTAAAAGTGGTAAATTAGCGTAGGTACTCATATTCACGATAAAAGTTTTTCACATTATACAAGGTTGCCTAATATTGAAATACTTATTTAAAGCTGGTATTCTCTCGGTATGTAGTAGAAATATCCTGAACTACTTTTCTACCCAATTAAAATGTTGCAAGTCGACGCGGGCCCATTCTACCATCCTGAGTATTTCCGTCGCTTAGCGAATATGCGTTGGGCTTGAGCTAAGTCGAGCGTTGACCAGTGTACTTGACTATAATCTCATATCCTCAAAGTGAGGAATGATATTTATGATCTCCAGTAAATTCTTCACGTAGACTGCGAGGTTTTTTTTTCTTTTTTTTCTTTTATTGCTTAGATGGGTGGACGAGCTCACAGCCCACTTGGTGTTAAGTGGTTACTGGAGCCCATAGACATTTAGAACGTAAATGCGCCACCCACCTAGAGATATAAGTTCTAAAGTCTCAGTATAGTTTCAAAGGCTGCCCCACCCTTCAAGCCGAAACGCATTACTGCTTCACGGCAGAAATAGGCGGACTAGTGGTACCTACCCGTGCGGACTCACAAAAGGTCCTACCACTGGTATGAACCTGTCGTTGGCACATCTGAACTAGTAAAGCTATATAGTAGATAAAAAAATTCTTCCACTGCAGATCATTTGTAACTCCAGGCAGCAATTAACTGGTCTTATCTTTGTAGTAAACTAATAAAAACTGGGGCCAATATCAATAAATTGTAAATTGTATCGTAGAACATGCTACACTTAATTAATGAGATCGTAAAATTTGGTATTAACAAATGCCTTTGATCGACTTTCCGAGGGATGATTATTAAAATAAACTTGGATTAGAAAAACTTGTATATTCAATAAAAATCAATAATCTACGGATACAGTGTCACTTATGACAAGGGTATCATGACAACGGATTTGCGTATTACAGCGCTCTCTAGTGACCGTTTTAAGAGTTGGAAAAAACAGGGTGAACATTCCGCCCACCATGAACTACTAAAGTTCATAGCCAACAATGAGGCCATCAAATTTTACATGTACAATTAACATCTCCATGAAACCGTAACATCTTAACCTAATAGTAATCAATAAAGAACTGTTCAACATGAACTAAATATAAATTTACACATTAAAGAAACCATAATAACGACAAGTTCAGTCAAGGGTTGCTTTTAAACAGTTCGTACTTACTTACAACTAAACAATAACAAAATACTTAATAGCTGATGCATCCAAAGATACATTTAAGTTACATACATTGCATGAAATATCTACAGTTATTCAGGTAAGTAATGTTAAAAAGCGATAGGCAAAATGCAAAGTTTGGAGACTGGTCTTACAATTNGACGAGAACCTCGTGAAGGCAGAAAAGGACAAATTAATAAAATATTTAGACCTGGCCCACGAGACTACCGCCATGTGGCATGTTGATTCAACCATCATTGTTCCAATAGTTGTGTCGGTACACGGCTTGATGGCGAAAAGTTTCGATCAACATCTTAAGAAACTTTCGTTATCCAGCTGGGTTAAGGGCCTAATACAGAGAGCAGTTATCCTTGATACTGCACGCATTGTGAGGAGGTTTCTCACTCTGGAGTCCTAACCACTGGTGGCTTGTGTCGTAGACACCGCCATCAGTGGCAATCTATTATTACATAGTGTTTTTTAAAAATTGTATTTTTAATATCTTTTTAAAAAATATTATGTAACTAATAAGATTTTAAATAAATATAAATAAATAATAATAATAATATATATATTAAAAACCGTTTATTTGCGAACGTCACAATAATGACAGCCAATGACAATCTAATCATAGATAATACAATTAATATTTAAGAATTAACAGATATGTGAATATAGGTAGTCATGGTTATTATTTAAAAAAAAATGTAAGTAAGTAATATTGTTACATTAAGCAAAACTAAATTATTTGCATCAACGGATGGTGATGGTGATGCTGTAATTTCTTAATAACTCGGGATGATTTGAGCATGAAAAAAATTATCTCACATTTTAAACGTAGATGAACAATAAAGAACATCAGACACGATTGATCAAAAAATCAATTACAGTAACTTAAAATATAATTCTTCTTCTTATTAGCCCACAGACGTCCATTGTTGGACATAGGCCTCCCCCAATTATTCGCGTATAAGTATATATTAACTCATGTTCCTATTAAAAATGCCATTTTCAAACCAACACTGGTATTGATATTAGGAGCGAAATTATAAAATCGTCATTTGTCCTTGATGCGTGTGTAAATGCATCGGACATCTTGAAACCGGTGAGAATGACGTTCAAAGATTCCGTTGCACACAAATCGACATATCGAGTTAATAATCAAAGCGCGTTCAAAAAACAACCTCGCAGTGAAACCACAAAAGGATACTTACTCAAAGCCTTTTGCATTCTGTTCCTACAAAGAACAACGCGATTTCTTTATGGTGATTGTCATTTGTCACGCAGAAAACGTTCTAAATGCGTTTCACTGGCACGTATTCCATACAGCCAGTAAACGAACTACCCAATACCTATGTATAATTTTGTAGATACTAACTAGTCAACTAAAATTGGTACGATACAGATAATATTAGCATGGTCCCTGCGCAAGGATGACACGCAAAATCGTGAGGCGTTCTACATCTTTCGTTCTTCAAACGAGGCTTGTGGAGATTACTGAACAGCAGACAGCGGCTTGGCTCTGCCCCTGCTGACGTCCATAGGCACGGTAACCACTCACCATCAGGCAGGCCCGATGCACATGAGCCTACAAGGGCGATAAAAAATGAAATGGATGCATTGACGCCATTTAAATATCGTAATGCAACAGTTCGTTGTAGATTTAATGGCTGGAGTGCACATTCTCACCACGAAATATGATTTCGTACCTTCGTCAATACCTAAATTGCTTAGAAGCTGTAAAATATATTTCATTTTAAAATGTACATATCTATACTCTATACTTTTTTAATATATAAAGATGAAGAGTTTGTTTGTTTGAACGCGCTAATCTCAGGAACTACTGGTTCGATTTCAATTGAATTTAATTGAAATTTTTTCAGTGTTAGAGAGCCCATTTATCGAGGAAGGCTATAGGCTATATAACATCACGGTAAGACCAATACAAGTGGAGCACCAATAAACAAATCAGGGAAGATTCAAATGATTTTTTTTTTAAATTTACTGACAATAACGCCACGTTAACTGGTCCCGTAATAAGTTCGTAAGGAACTTGTGTTACAGGTACCAGATAACGGATATAAATGTAAGATTTTATACACATACATATATTTTAATATACATCCATAACCCTGGAAGACATTTATATTTATCATACAAATATCTTCCCTTGGCGGGATTCCCGTTCCCGTTAAAGAAGACCAATAAAGAATGTTTCAAAATATTTTCATACGTAAAATTCTACGTAAATGAAGTGGGGGGTAAAATTTTGCGTCATGCCAAAGTGACTATTCCACGCGGACGGAGTCGCGGCCAAAAGTTACTTTAACAATAATACTAACTAATAGAAAAGAAATTCAAGCTCATTTCTCTAACATTCCATTCTCGCAATCAAAGTTATGCACAGCTAGATAGCAGAATGGAAAATGTTTGCCCGTTTATGGCGAAATTTCACTGTTACTAGAAAACGTGGTACAAGTTAATGGGTACTGTGTACTAAATGAGCAGCGAGTTTGTTGCATCGTGTGCACTGAAGGGAAACAAGAAAGTGTTTAAGACCTAATATTTAGAATAAACTAGCTGACCCGGCAGACTTCGTAGTGTCTCAATCGATAAATAAAATACCTAAACTTTTCTATAAAATAAACTTCAAAACAAATAAAAGAAATCCGTCCGACGGGGGACACATCAAAGGAAAAACAAAATTGTTTTTTTTATTCAATTCCGAGCAATTTCATATTTATCTACCTTTCAAACCTTCTCTGGACTTCCACAAATAATTCAAGACCAAAATTAGCCAAATCGGTCCAGCCGTTCTCGAGCTTTAGCGAGACTAACGAACAGCAATTCATTTACTATTACTATTACTGGTGGTAGGACCTCTTGTGAGTCCGCGCGGGTAGGTACCACCGCCCTGCCTATTTCTGCCGTGAAGCAGTAATGCGTTTCGGTTTGAAGGGTGGGGGAGCCGTTGTAACTATACTGAGATCTTAGAACTTATATCTCAAGGTGGGTGGCGCATTTACGTTGTAGATGTCCATGGGCTCCAGTATCCACTTAACACCGGGTGGGCTGTGAGCTCATCCAACCATCTAAGCAATAAAAAAAATAAAAAAATATTATATACATATATATAGATAGATAGATAGATAGATTTACTCATGAAAACGAGAAGTCTTTTTTTCCCACCTAATCGCTGGTAACCCAAGTGGCTATTCTAACTACACACGGACTGATAGGTGAGCTCGCTGGCTTAAGCTGAGAGAATTAACTAACACTAGCCCTAACGAGAGCAGTCGCTTAATCTACCACTGGATAGGAATCGCGACCCACTGAAAAGAATCGGCGAGAAACTCAGTGGGTTGTGTCTACAGGCTAGTTCGCTCAAGGACCTGAAAGCACTGACCCTAAAAGCACCAGAAGAAATCTTTGTTGCACATACCATAAACAGTAAAAGAATTCCATTCAGGCATAAACATAGTGTACACGCCAATGGTAATAACACGGAAAAAGCTCTCTACAATAAGTTACAATAAGATTCCTGTAGTTGAACTTGAAACATAGTCAAAATATTCAGTATTTCAAAAATCGCGGTTATTGAAATTTTGCTTATTGTCTGCTGTTCTATCTACGCTCTTTCTGTATGATGACTAGACGAGTATACTATACAAGAATCAAAAAGAATATTATTTTACAAATCCCCGAAAAAAAATTAATTTAACGAAAATTTTCACTATGGTAAATTGTGTTGATAACCCTCGACCCAATGAGTACAGTAGGATTATTATTTTAAACTAAATATTTTAAATCATGGCAACTTTATCGGCCGTTTAATATAAACCCGTCGCTCTGACGTGTACGATATTTATCACTCTAAAACTTGATTTTCCAGCAAAATCTCAGTTTTACTTTCCATATAACTGGTTTTTTACACCTGCCGATCATGTCCTATGTTTGAACTTGAAGAGCAACATCGTTTAGGTTTTTAAAATCATATTTTCGTAACGTAAATAAAAATGTCTAATTAAAAAAAAATCATTTAATTCTCAAACTCTTGGAAACCGTAAAATGTTTTTATCACTTGATAATTCTGAACGAGGGAACCGGTGGTCGTGTCGCTGGCGGCCACCGGTCCGGCGTCCGTGGGATGGTGGGATGGATGTAATGTGCTCTGCGTCAACCCTGTCCCGCCGTTTCAATAGCCCCGACTGGGCTCCGGCCCGGTCCGAGGTAGGGCGCCGGTCGTGAGCGGCAGGAGTTTTTAGTGAGGTTCAACTCCCACATACCCCACCTGCCGCGCGGGTGGGGATCCGGCGATTTTCTCCTGCGGAAAAAAAAAAAACATTTGATAGTTGAATATGTAAAGAATTAGGTACCTATTTTTTATTAAAATCAATATGCTATTAAAAGTGATAAATTAGCGTAATCATATTCACGATAAAAGTTTTTCACATTATACAAGGTTGCTTAGTATTTAAATACTTATTTGAAGCTGTATTCTCTCGGTATGTAGTAGAAATATCCTGAACTACTTTTCTACCCAATTGAAATGTTGCAAGTCGGCACGGTAGCATTCTACCATCCAGAGTATTTCCGTCGCTTAGCGAGTATGCGTTGGGGTTGAGCTAAGTCGAGCGTTGACCATTGTACTTCAGGCTACAATCTCATATCCTCAAGGTGAGGAATGATATTTATGATCTCCAGTAACTTCTTCACGTAGACTGTGAGGTCGTTAGCACATCCGAACTAGTAAAGGTAGATAAAAATGTTCTTCCACTGAAGATTATTTGTAACTCCAAGTCAGCAATTAACTGGTCTTATCTTTGTGGTAAACTAATAAAAACTGAGGCCAATATCAATTAATTGTAAATTGTATCGTAGAACATGCTACACTTAATTAATGAGGTCGTAAAATTTGGTATTAACCAATGCCTTTGTAACTTGAATGAGTTAAAATTCTTCATAGACACGAACTTATTTAAAAAAATCTTAAAACTAAAAAGAGACACCTACAAAGATCCCTTTGTCGAAATTGAAATTTCGTTTTCGCGCCTTTCCTTTTTCATGTATGTATTTATTTTAACTAGAGGTCCCGCAGTAGTCGAAATTCGACTAATAATTAATTGGAATTGTAAGTTTGTACACTATTAAAATTGTATTTTATATTTCTATAATCACAAATTTCGCCAAGACTACACTATAAAAAATATTAACAAAGACAAACAATGTTTAATATATTCTCAATATGAAAACAGACGTCAAGAACAAAAGTTTGACAATAAATAGTATGCATGCGTGTGTGCGTCAAATACATGGTAGGTAGTGTGTGTAATGTTTTCTTTATTGATTTAATGTATCTCATATGCATTATTTAAAAGAAATATTAGCATTGTGCACTTCTTCTGTATATTCTCTATAAGTGTGGAGAATTTCATACTCCTCCGTCCGCGCAATTTTCGTAAAAAGGGATACAAAGTTTTTGCATCACGTATTAATATATAGATCATATTATTAAATAACAATTGCCAGTCTACTTATATCGGGCTTTTAAAAATTTGGTAGCTCATTACACAACTGTATTTATTATACATACAATTTTTTTTTTATTGCCTTTGTAGGCAGACGAGCATACGGCCCACCTGATGGTGAGTGGTTACTCTCGCCAGTAGACTTCGGCAATGCTAGGGGCAGAGCCAAGCCGCTGCCTACCTGCCTATATAATCACTTAAAATACTTGAAAACAAGTAATTGAAATAAAAATACACAATTAAGGCAACTCCAGGTATAAATAATATCGAGGGATAAAAGGCTATTTGGTTTAAACGATATTTTTGCAACTTTACAGGAGAGCCATTTAAAGTTTAATATTTGGAAGCAATATCCTAACAAAATAACTTCTTCAGCTATGTATTTGAATGGGGTAAACATAATTCAAGCTCAATTAAAAACATCGAATTGTTGATCTCTCTCTCTTCGATCGGTTCCTCACTGCTGAGGATCGTGACTCCGTCCGATTTCGTCAACCAACTGTCTCCATCGATCCCGCCCTGCAGCCCGGTGGAGTGCGTCGCTGATAGGTATCCCCAGTTCCTCCGCTATTTGGTCCGACCATCGTTTGGGACCTCTACCCCAAACGTAATGTCGCGTATTAAGCGAAATGTGGCTTAAACTGGTGGTAGGACCTCTTGTGAGTCCGCACGGGTAGGTACCACCACCCCGCCCATTTCAGCCGTGAAGCGGTAATGCGTTTCGGTTTGACGGGTGCGGCAGCCGTTGTCACTATACTAGGACCTTCTATATCTCAAGGTGGGTGGTGCATTTACGTTATAGATGTCTATGGGCTCTAGTAACCACTTAACACCAGGTGGGCTGAGAGTCCGTCCATAAAAAAAAAAAAACTAAATAACCTGTAACTCCTCGATATAGATTATTTTTTAAAAACATTTACTCTGTCCAAATAATTCCAGGAAGGAAACATGAGAATATCTGAGTCTGTATGCGTAGTGTTTAAATATTTACGTAAATCTATGTTGATGTGATGTGATGAGTCATAAAAATCGTAAAATGCTATGCTTAGAAAATTTATTATCACGAATTTTAATCGTGAGATAAAAAGAAATGGTCAAGTTAAAAGGTGATACGCAGCGAGGCTTCAGTCTATCACGATTGTCATGGTTCAAGGGTCATTGTTGGAATTTGTGTTAAATAATTGTGATTATTTCCATCGAAGGCATTCTTAACATTGATTTCGGAAATGCAAGAAACAAAGTCACGCAACTGCCGAGCGGTCGATGAACTATTTTTTTTTATTGCTTAGATAGGTGGACGAGCTCACAGCCCACCTGGTGTTAAGTGGTTACTGGAGCCCATAGACAACGTGAATGCGCTACCCAGCTTGAAATATAAGTTCTAAGGTCTCAGTATAGATACAACGGCTGCCTCGCCCTTCAAATCGAAACGCATTACTGCTTCACGGCAGAAATAGGCAGGGTGGTGGTACCTACACGTGCGGACTCACAAGAGTTCCTAACCACCAGTAAGCAAGAGTAGTAACTAGCTACAAGAAATGAAGATCATTTCTTCAAGCTTGAGAAGTGAAAGATCTTTGAAAAAGTTCTAAAGGTGATGGTGACTAAAGGTGTGATTTTTCTCAATATTTTTACGTATATTTTCGCATTATTTTCGTATTTTTCGAGTGGTCACTTATAGTTGGAAGGCATGATATGTATAAGATCTAAAGATACATCAAATTTTAAGATTAATTCTTTTAAAATATTTTTTTTGTATTTAAAAAAATCCATAAATATAAAAATAAAAGTGGGCGTAAATAGATTTATCTCATTAACAGATGGCCTACAAAATTATTAGATCGCCATCGTCAATAACATGTGTTACATACAATTCAATTTGTTCGCTTTATTTTTTTGCTTAGGTTTTATTATTACATTTTTACTACAGCAAAGACCAGTTACTGTTGTACACTGGTTATAAAATTACAAAGTATAAATTAATTAGTTACAAAGTATTAATTATTCAGTACAAAGTTTTATCAAACAAACCAAACTGGTTAGTTTTTTATGTCGACAAAACTTTAAAAGTTATAAATTATACCGTATTTCATTTACGAACTAAGAAAATATCACTATATTGTTCTCTTTGTCTAAAACTGGCTCCGAAACATGCTAAGCAACTTTATTCGTCATAGTATAGAATCTGGAACAGCAGCGGCAACCGACCAATCATTGCATGTACGAACTTCACTATGTTCGTTCATTTGTCGGTGGATTTGACGTTTCTAGTTTGTGTCAAATGTCACTTGTTGAAAACAACACGTTTTGCTAGTTGCCGTACAAATAACCTAATATTCTCACAAATAAAATGTCCATGTTAGCTGGACCTCGCCGAAAACAGAAAGTTATTAATTTGCGTGCTAAAAATAACGCGTGGAGCAATGACAGCGGGAAATTTGGGCAGCGTATGTTGGAAAAAATGGGATGGAGTTCTGGGAAGGGGCTCGGTGCCAAAGAAAACGGAATTGTTGAGCACGTAGTGGCGAGATATAAGAACGATGACAGAGGATTGGGGTACGAGGATAAGAATGACCAGTGGACGAAGCATGAAGACGATTTTAACTCATTACTGGCCAATTTATCAAACGGTAAGTTCGTCTTTTTCAATTAAATTTTTCTTTGTGTGTTGAAAGAATCGGCTTTATTATTATTTAATAACTTTTTATTCTACATAACAAACGATACTACAATCTAAAAAAAAGACAAAGGCAACGTGTGGTCTTATCGCCGAAGGCGATTTCTGCCAGACAACCGATTAAAAAAAAATTTGTGTAATACAATAAAAACTGTTAAGTGCCTGCCGTGTATATGCTATGGAATCTTCACAATGGTATTTGAGGCTACTAATCCGATGATACAAATATGTGATCAATGTGTATTTTCTCTTGAGAAGCAGTAACATGTTCTGATTTCAAGGGTAGGATAGCCATTAACACAATTGATAATATGACTCCATGTTTAAGTAAGTTTCCCTTTCAAATGTATCCTGATCTTCCAACCAGGACCCAAGAATTATTTCAAAAAATATATTGGACTAACGGTTATAGCTACTTAAGTAGGCTCATACCAACTTCTTGAAAATGTCTAAACTTTGGTATGGTGACCACACAGGCAGACCCTACTCTATGCGTGTAGTATGAATGGGTAGTGTCTGATGAGGCATCTGTGTTGGTCCGGCTTGTTGAGTAAAAATTTATGGAACAAGTGTTCAGAAACAACTTCCACAGTGTGGAAATTTCAGAAGGCAATTACAGATTTCCATTTATAAAGTGGCGAAATACAGGTAGTGCGGTGGAAGTATTATAAGTGCGCTAGTGCAAGTGACACTGTTATGTAAACTCATGTACTAAGTTATTTTGAAAAGCTGGACCTGTAGGACAGCCAGGCAGGATTCAGATTAAAATAGAGATGTGGATGTTGTGTCTAGTTTCTTAGTGACTATTTTCAAAATGCACTAAAATCATTAAAATTACAATTAATCTAATGTAATACAGTCAAAACCGTTTACTACGACATCGTTTAATACAACATGCCGGTTATAATAACCAAGAACAAAGGTCCCGGCTGAATGCCATATGACCGCCTTATTAAAAATATTGCTTTCTACGACATTGGTAATAACGACATACCTCATAAAACGACCACATTTAACTAATATTTCGGAGAATTAGATCTGTTAGAACGACCGGCTAAGCTGTATTGTAAACAATTTGAATAGGTATCCACATTTGTCTTCAATGGCTTTTAAAATCAGGAAAGAAAACAATAGGATTTAGTTTAGTGTAGGGTCTTTTCTAATTCTTAGAAACAAAACACGTGCATGCGGTAGTCAAAGCCCGCTTCTTCATATCTCTTCAGTTAGTTTGTTACTTATCTATACACAAGACGCACCAAAACTTTGTGGAGTTATTCGTGAAACTTTCAAAATCTCGCAAAGAAAAATAAAACAAATTAATATTGAAGAAAAATCGCGTATTATATAAATATATTTTTCCAATAATTCCCTATCGATTTGTTTGTACTTGCACGATACACACATCACCGGTTGTTACGACTATCGGTTTTTACGACTGAATATGAGCAGTCCCTTCGATGTCGTTATAACAGATTTTGACTGTAATTACATCATACTTAATTTGAAATAACATTTAGTATTCTATTGTTTGTAGATAATGGAACTGAAGCAAAACTCCACAGTGGAGTGTCCCTGGAACATAAATCAAAGAAAAGCAAAGCACGTGTGCACTATCATAAATTCACACGTGGCAAGGATTTAACTCAATATAGTGAAAAGGATTTAGCTAATATATTTGGTAAAAAAAGCTTAACAAATGATGATAAACCTCAAGAAAAAGTACAGGATAATGTAAAAGAAAGCGATCAAAAATTTACTGAGAAAGGCAGTATGGAGGAGTATTTTAAGAACAAGTTAGCAAAGTTAAAGACTAATGTAAAAAAAACCTATGGTAATGAAGATGATTATAAAGCTGATTATGCTTTTAAAGGATTTTCAAATACTGACGATAACGTTAAAGAAGAACAAGAACATGAATTTAAATCCTTTTCTTTCTATGGTGTTCAAAACAATGACAGTATTAAACCCGAAGAAGAACAGGAAGTCAAAAAGAAAGCAAAAAAGAAGAAAAATAAGAAAACTGATGATGATGAAATACTTAATGTTTGTACTGAAGAGATAGCGCAATCCGAAGAACAGTTATTGTTTGTAGAAAATGTACCTAAAAAGAAGAAAAATAAAAAACAAAGGGCTGAAGTTGATGTTCAACACTTAGAACACAATGAGCAGGAAATTGTGAGCCGAAAAAAAATTAAAAACAAAAATATTGTAGTTGAAGTAGGTACTAATGATGAAGGATTGGAAGATAATGTGATAAATTATGTGCCTAAGAAAAAGAAAAAGAGAAAAAATAAAATTAATGAATAGTACATATTGTAGTATTTTATAATTTTCATTTATTTTTTAGAAAGTGTAACCAGAACGTAATAACTATTAAAGCGCCAAGAGTGAAAATATATTAAAAACTAGTATTCAACTAAATTGAGTTACGTGGTTACTAATGATCGAACAATTTTAGTCGATTAAAGTTTACTGGCAACGATATTCGGTACCACTCTAATGCAATGGTTTCAATGTCAAACGTCAAAAACAAGATGGCGGAACGTCGTAGCTTGTACGTTGTGGGCGTGATTCACATGGTGGTTCTGAATTATTAAACAAAATTATGTTTTTGTTGTTCTTAGTTTGATATTGTTTATTTTTTAGTAACAACCATAATGGTAGTACATAAAGGTAACGATGAACCTATGGAAATACCAATAAATAAAATGTCGCAACGTAAGAGGTTTGTTATTGTAAATAACCACGTGAAAGAATTGCAAGGAGAGCAAGATCACACGAATAAAGCGAATGAAAAAGAAATTTTTAAGGAATGCTCATTACAATTGGATAAAATGTCGAAGAATTCTGAACAAAACTATCAAGTTAATAGATTTCAAAGTAAAGAAGAAATAAACCAATCTAGTGAACTCAGTGAAACAGACTTAAATGAATTAAAAGATGTGTACAAAAAGTGTAAGACAGTGCTAAAGAAGATAGAAAGAAAATATGGACATTTATTAAACACGGAAACCAGAGATCGCAAAAGAACTTTAGAAACCGACTCCGAAGACGAGTGTCGATGTACTAAAAATAAGAAAATTGTCTTCGGCGATGATGGCACACAATTACCAATCGACATGCCATTCGAAAAACACATATGCCCAACAAAACTCATACATTACCCGCATAGGGAACAGAGAAACATACAAATCGAATACCAAGAAGAAGAAATTAAGTTATCTGATAATTTAAACGAGTTAGCCCATGAATTAAAAGACCCTAACTTGAAAATCACACATCGGAATAAAATTATTGAAAAAATGAAAAAAGTCAAACAGGAACTTTCGAATGATATCAAATTTAATAAACGAGCATTGGTAGAGAACTTGAAATCTAATCCTGAAGATATTTTTGTTTTTAAGGGTAGCAATTTGTTCAGTTTACCTGGGTATAAGTATTGATTATAATAAATAATTGTTTAACTCGAAGCTTTTTTTATTGATAAAGAAAACTGTTTAATTAGCGATGGAAATTCATAAGAATAATTGGCTAAATCTAGAGTAGATCGAAACTAAATAGTTTAAATAAACTGAGTGAAGTAAACATTTACTGTGCTAGCTGGTCAGAATGCAAGGCATATTTTAATAGATTAAGAAAGACAAAATATTGTCAAAATAGTTAATATTTTTTGGTCTTCATATACCTGAATTTGATAGTTATAAGGCATTATTATTGTATTTAAGCTGTTTACATAACAAAAATTCCCTATTGCATGTTGTAATGGATATACTGGAAATACAACACAAGGAAGATTGACATCTGACAAGTGGCATCTATAATATGTATTCATAGTAAACTTCTAATATGCAGTGTGATAACAGAAAATATATACATATATTTTTTTTTGTAAATGTGGGATTACTGGCAGCTCAGGTGCCTTCCTAGTGTCACAAGGGCAGGTGGGCGAACAAGGGCTCAGCCAGCAGGGGTGGGATTTGCTAACATCTACCTGAGTGCCTCCTCAAAGGGAGACCTAACAATCCAAAAGTAGCTGCTTCATGAATGAGTGTACTACCGGATCAGAATCGCGACCCGCTGAGAAGATCCGTGGAGAAACACAGCGGGCTGATGCATGGCTTAGGATACATACATACAGCTACAACGATGGTAGTGGTATAATAGCAGGAACAAAAAGAAAACAGTATAGGTGATTTACATAACAATATTAACATAAAATGCTCACTTGATTCTCAGCAATCTGTAAAGTTGTGCCCTTAACATATTTAACGGTAGGCAGCGGCTTGGCTCTGTCCCTGGCATTGCTGAAGTCCATGGGCGACGGTGACCACTCACCATCAGGTGGGCCATATGCTCGTCTGCTTATAAGGGCAATAAGAATAAAAAAAACTGGTCTAGGATATTTTTACTGATTGTAAAGTGTATTATCAGCCTGGGTTCCACCATTTTATCTCTTTTCTTTTTCTATTTTGCCGTGAAGCAGTCAAACATTTTAGTACGAAGATTTGAAACGGAACTTGCTTCTGAAGAATTTGGGAGGGTGCTGATCTGCAATAAAAAATAAGAAAACATTTTAGGCATCTATTAACACCATAAGCGGCCGAGTTAATAAGTCAGTTAATTCCACATACAAATACTAGAGGATTGGGCCTTTACCCATAAAGCATTTATATGATTTAATTGAAATATTGTAGATCCATGATTGAAATTGGGCAAATGTGGTTACAGTGTGGGCACTATTGACATGACAAGACCTCATTTTTTTTATTGTTTAGATTGGTGGACGAGCTCACAGCCCACCTGGTGTTAAGTGGTTACCGGAGCCCATAGACATCTACAACTTGAGATATAAGTTCTAAGGTCTCAAGTATAGATCTTACAACGGCTGCCCCACCCTTCAAACCGAAACGCATTACTGCTTCACGGCAGAAATAGGCGTGGTGATGGTACCTACCATTTTTTTTTTTTTTTTTATGGTTGAAATATTACTGGTGGCCCGGAGGCCTTTCCAGTTTCACCAGGACACGTGGGCGAGCAAAGGCTCAGCCAGGAGAGGTGGGATTTGCTAATAGCTACCCGAGCGCCTCCGAAGGAGACCTAACAGCTCAAGAGTAGCTGCTTCGCGAATGAATCTACTACCGGATCGGAATCGCGACCCGCTGAGAAGATCCGGCGAGAAACTCAGCGAGCTGATTCATGGGTTAGGTTGCACGGCGAACTCTTTGTCGAGTTCGACGAGTACGGTTACCGAGGTACCTACCCGCGCGGACTCACAAGAGGTCCTACCCCTAGTAATTACGCAAATTATAATTTTGCGAGTTTGATTTTTATTACACGATGTTATTACTACACCTTGAAAATCAATTGTGGACGTTTGTTAAGTACGTATTTCATTTCAAAAATCGGTACCCGCCTGGGATTCGAACACCGGTGCATCGCTCAACACGAATGCACCGGACGTCTTATCCTTAAGGCCACGAAGACTTCAATTTTTGAATGTAAAAAAGAAAAATTTGCGTAAGAATTATAAAAAATTGACATTGATTAGAATAATTATATTTGAACTTAAATTAATTTTGTAGACCATTTAAACTGTCCCTAAGAAAAGTAAGTATCAAATTGAATAGTTCTTGGTAGGTATTCAATAACAAATACTCAAGTCAATAGGCTACGTTGTGCATCTCAATAAGTACGTTATATTGTGTAGCGCGTATGCGAATGCAGTGTAAATTTAGATTCTAATGTCTTTGACTAGAGTGGTTTTTCCTAATAACGTAATGATTAGAATGAGAATGAGTACAAATACCAGTACATTGACCGTGCTGTTATAAATTCATTATGAATTTAAATTCCAGGTCTTTCTGTAGAGCATCTGTGTATTTTAAGTATATTAAATAATAATAATAGTAATAAATATTTACTAACAATCACGCCACGTTAACTGGTCCCGTGATAAGTTCGTAAAGAACTTGTGTTACAGGTACCAGATAACGGATATAAATGTAAGATTTTTATTATACACATACATATATTTAATATACATCCATAACCCTGGAAAAGACATTTTATATTTATCATACAAATATCTTCCCTTGGCGGGATTCGAACCCGCGACCCCCTTGTGTAGTGACCATGTCACTTACCACTACACCAGACGGCCGTTCAAAATAAGTTACGTGCAAATACCTAAACTTTAATCCTATGAAAGGATTCTTTAGCTCAAACCTTAAATACCGTTACTGTTTACAAATCTACATGTAACTACTTACTGTTGATGCTGATCATAGGGAATGCTTAAAGCTGGAATAGACCATAAAGCATTTTTTTTATTGCTTAGATGTGTGGACGAGCTCACAGCCCACCTGGTGTTAAGTGGTTACTGGAGCCCATAGACATCTACATTAATCTGTATTAAGCGTATTAAGCGTAACATTAATATTTGCCAAATCTAAACCGCTACATGCCGACAAATATCAACACTTCAGAGCAACAGTAATCCCAGTGATTCTCAAAAAATAACAAGCGTGCCATATTAGATTAATGTTTACGCTATGTCATTGTACAACCGTTCAAGTAATAGCGTTATGATATAAAAACAGTAGTTACACGCCCACCGGTAACGGTTCCGCGCTAAAATTCGAAGTATTTAGCTGTTGGAACATTTGTACTTGTACGACTTTGGTCCGTGTTGGACTGTTTTGTCAATACTCCCAACCAACGCCAAATTGCGTTACACAGTTTTCACACCGCTAACTTAAGTGTAAACAAACGTTTTCATGTACCACATTTCAATGACTAACCAGCAACATTCTGAGAACGTAGTTCATTACGGATATTAACATAGTCAACGCCCGTCTCGGTTTTGTAACTTAATACCTAATGACATGGAGGCAAAGCAGCCTCGAACGAAATAATCTCATAATACATGGCGCGGCTTCATCGTTGACACGCATGCCTTGCGTCTTATTGGTGAATAATAATTAAAAAAAAACGCGTGATAGTTTGAACACCGAATGATGCTATACTATGTATTTGTAATCAAAAATAATGCGGCAAATTTAAGAATTTGGTTGTTCATTTTGGCTTATGTATTTTGATAAGTTTGGTGAAGTGTTTTCAAAACATTCGGACACAATGAAATTAGATAATTTTGGATTTGAAAAATTACAGGTATTGTTACTTTAATTGTTTTTTTTTTTGTTTAATTTAATTGTTCTGTTATTCTTTTACTGGTTTGTTTCATAATATACTATAAAAAATTTAACTGATAGTGTGTGATATATTTTTACTTAAGATTTGTCTATGCGTAATATTAATTACAGATTATGAAGCAATTCAAAAAGTAACAGTCATAATGCGAAATTTCTTTATGTATCAAGAGCAATTTTGTACAGAAAGCAATCCGTTAGTTTAACACTAATCATACCAACACTTACCTGGTACCTATTTCTATCATAGCGGGTAGGTAACTGTATACGACAAGTATTACTCCAAAAAAAAAAAAAAACAAAGTGTAACTGTAGATTAATTGGTAAGAAAAAGTCTTGAAGTCAAATGTGCAAAAGCAATAAGATGATACGTGCATTTTCAATGCAAACGTTCAAAATGTGTCATTTTGACCCGTTATGGTATGTTTATGGTTAAGGGATTAGGGTTAAGGGTTATCTTATAGTTTCGTATATCATAACGCATACCGTATAGACATGTACGATATTATAAATTAGCACGTATCTAATTGAATACAATTAGCCTAGTCGGATTTTTTATTAGACGAAGTCAACTGACGTTTACTGTGTTGTCAGTTTTTGATGAAATAAAAATAGTGTTGTGACAAAGTGAACGATTGAAAAAACTCCTGAATTAATGAAATTGCCTCGATTGTTTAGTGAATAGTTAGTGTGCCGAACTGCCGATATCGGGCACGGGGTTCGAATTTTAGCCGTGTTTTGTACATACCAACGAGTTTTCGACGAAACATTATGTTCCTATGGTATCTACCTGTACTGAATACCGAGTGTTTTAAACATTAAGAAAAACATTGCGAGGAAGCTTGTAAGACTGTCCTATTTCCAATGCATCATATAGTTGAAACTATAGATGTATAAAATATAACAATAATAGGTACATAGGTAATGAAAATAAAAAAACTGATTGTAGTTACATACTACTAGTAACATATTATTATATTGGAGCACTTTAATACAATTTTATTGTAAAATATAAATAATATTCTTTTATAGTTTGAAATTAATGATTAACTCTTCACACTCATTGTTCATTTATGTGATTGAACGAGAACTGAACGCATCACTATTACTTTAAATATAGCAACATTATTTCACAAAGTGANAACTTGTGTTACAGGTACCAGATAACGGATATAAATGTAAGATTTTTATTATACACATACATATATTTAATATACATCCATAACCCTGGAAAAGACATTTATATTTATCATACAAATATCTTCCCTTGGCGGGATTCGAACCCGCGACCCCCTTGTGTAGTGACCATGTCACTTACCACTACACCAGACGGCCGTTCAAAATAAGTTACGTGTAAATACCTAAACTTTAATCCTATGAAAGGATTCTTTAGCTCAAACCTTAAATACAGTTACTGTTGACAGATCTACATGTAACTACTTACTGGTGATGTTGATCATAGGGAATGCTTAAAGCTGGAATAGACCATAAAGCATATTTTTATTGCTTAGATGTGTGGACGAGCTCACAGCCCACCTGGTGTTAAGTGGTTACTGGAGCCCATAGACATCTACAACGTAAATGCGCCAAGTATAGTTACAACGGCTGCCCCACCCTTCAAACCGAAACGCATTACTGCTTCACGGCAGAAATAGGTACCTGGACTCTGAAGAGGTTCTACCACCAGTAATAGTTTTCCTTCAAAATGGAATGCATGACTGATTCGCGGCAAAATAGAGACAATAGTGTTACCTACCCGGGCGGTCTCACAGTGTGCTTTACTTTCAGATTAAGTACCCTGTTATATCATGTTATTCTATAATAAATAGTAATATCATTTCCCTACTATTACACCCAGTTTCGGCACCGCCAGAAGATGGTATAACTGTATAACAAAGACGATTCAAGAGGCTATTTAAATCAGAACATAGGTCGATAGAGAATAGGTAGTTTTTACTGGTGGTAGGACCTCTTGTGAGTCCGCACGGGTAGGTACCACCGCCCCGCCTATTTCTGCTGTGAAGCAGTAATGCGTTTCGGTTTTAAGGGTGGGGCAGCCGTTTTAACAATACTTGAGACCTTAGAACTTATATTTCAAGGTCGGTGGCGAATTTACGTCGTAGATGTCTATGGGCTCCAGTAACCACTTAACACCAGGTGGGCTGTGAGCTCGTCCAAACATCTAAGCAATAAAAATAATAATAAGAGACTGAGAATAGTGATGACAAAGAATGTGAAGTAGTTAGTAGGTGATAGAAGTTTGAGTGGACTAGAGTAGCATATCTGACGAGTCTGATTAAATATTTTTAAGCTCTTTGTATTCTAAGTTAATTCTATAGCTCTAATGATCACGACATGAGAACCCTCTCATCGTAGCCGCTGGAAATTACATACCCGACCCAGTAGACCGAATGGTAAACCGTCGACGTCGCCCAAAGCACGTCATTACGGATCCTCCTGATCCATTAACGGTGCTCTTAGGCACCACAAGCACCGGTCACCGTCCTCGTCGAACCCGTCGCTTGCGACGAAGGGCTCGACGAGCGAACTAACCCATAGACACAGCCCACTGAGTTTCTCGCCGGATCTTCTCAGTGGGTCGCGTTTCCGATCCGGTGGTAGATTCTGCGAAGCACTGCTCTTGCTAGGGTCAGTGTTAGCAACTCTCCGGTTGAGCCCCGCGAGCTCACCTAC
>NW_021011486.1:1378206-1437423 GCF_003987935.1 Bombyx mandarina | reverse complement strand
CTCTCTCTCTCTCTCTCTCTCTCTCTCTCTCTCTCTCTGTTAAGTATTCATATTCTGCTAAAATAATACTTATATGTAAGCTATATATATTATTTTATGTTTTACGTTATAGGTACTTGTTTTCTTTCCCTACATATTCGCTGTTAGCTTAAGAGGCTATACCAGCTACCTACACTCTGGTTGGTGAGTTCAACCTGAGAGAGAATTTGCTAACACCAGCCGTAGTAAGAGCAGTACTTCGCAGAATCTACCACCGGATCGGAACTGTGACCCACTGAGAAATTCCAGCGGGACACTCAGTGGATTATTGTATTCATAATCTTTGTCCTTGTTATGGTTACGTTACGGACGATATTAGTAGGAAATTGAAGCATATCTTTGTTAAAAGCTATCGAGTTAAAAGATCAAAATTGTATCACCAGAGTATTTAAACTATATGTCACTCTTCTGATATTAAATTTAGTTCACGAGGTAGACCGAAAAAAAGGATTTTGTTGGAATACTATCAGAAAATACAGATGCAAACATTTTTCACTAAAATTCTCAAGTCTCTTTTTCAGTCTTCTTTTTCACTGGTGGTAGGACCTCTTGGGAGTCCGCACGGGTAGGTACCACCACCCCGCCTATTTCCGCCGTGAAGCAGTAATGCGTTTCGGTTCGAAGGGTGGGGTAGCCGCTGTAACTATACTGAGACCTTAGAACTTGTGTCTCGAGGTGGGCGGCGCATTTGCGTTGTAGATGTCTATGGGCTCCAGTAACCACTTAATACCAGGTGGGCTGTGAGCTCGTCTATCCATCTAAGCAATAAAAAAAAAAAGTCAATTCTCAATATGTATTTAAGCTTTATTCAAAAGGGATGGCAGCCCTAATATTGATCGTATCAGCATTGTTTCATTTAAATTCGATAAAACAATGACAGGACGTAAATGGCGTTATGATAATCTCACTGACGATTACTTGGCATGCTCAAATGTATCAACTAAGCTTATTTCTTCAATTTGCTATAAAAAACTTATATAAGATACATATTACTATGCTAAATTCGATCACTAAAAAGTTATGCGCTTGTAAATCAACCTAAATTAATGTAAATATATTATTCAAGATCGTTTTTCATTGATTTTGATTCTTAAAGTCATCCTTAAGCCACTTGTAATTACGGGTATTTACAAAACTTTAGTTTGATTTTATCGGCTCGTCGTCAAAATCGTTCATGAATACATAATATGAAATATTTATTTACTTTTTAAAAAGGTTACTTGTCTACTGGCCAAAAGCTTTTGAGGGTTTGACTTAGTCGCCTCAATCGATACGAATACAGCGGTCGTCTCACCCATACGCCATAGACAACGCATTGTATATTAATGTTTTCACATAGTATCCGTTGCAATTTTGAAAACTGTATGCGATTTCAATGTGAATGAACTCTCATTTTTTTTCTTACCTTTGCGAGGTTATATCAGCGTTACCCCAGCGTGTAGGTGAGCCCTCGGGGCTCAAATCGGAGGTATTGCTAACACTGGCCCTAGCAAGAGCAGTGCTTCGCAGAATCTACCACCGGATCGGAAATGCGACCCACTGAGAGGATCCGGCGAGAAACTCAGTGGGCTGTGGCTGTGGGTTAATTTACTCGTCGAGCCCTTTGTCGCAAGCGACGGGCTCGGCGAGGACGGTGACCGCTGCTTGAGGTACCTAAAAGCACCGTTAATGGATCGGGAGGATCCGTAATGACGTGTGAACTCTCAACGCACTAAATACGAGTATTTAGAATAGTTATGATGCTTGTGGACTATAAGAAGTGTTGAACATAAACTAGGGCGTGAGTTCTCGTATTATCATAGATAATTAACATAAATTAGTTATAGATAAGCAACTCAAGCACTCAACAAAAATGTTTACGGGGGTCGGCCACTAGATGGCTTCGCTTCGATTAGTTTCTCATTGCTCCTGAAGATGGCAGTAACGTAGTACGTATCCTATAATTTATTTTTAATGCAGGATTTTGTATATTTTCAGAAACCACAAATTGATAGAATTTAATCAATTTGTCTATAACAAATAAAGACTCGTATGATATTTTTTTATTTTAATTTTTTGTGTTTAGTTGTACAATAATTAAATAGTTTAACTTTCACAACATATAAGTTTTTGGGCATCCGCTACAAGATGTCGCTAGTTTCCATACAATTTTTTTTTGTCTTAAAGTATCGCAGTTCCAAGGCCTTGTCTGTATTATTGTAATTTCTGATCCATTTATACATTTTCCCTCAATGAGATTAAACTATGTGAAGTCGTATGACATTCAATAGCGTACGTACTTACTGCAATCTGAAACGTTAGCGTCATGAAGTCAGCGCCTTTCATAAAACGTTAAACGATATGATTGATAGAAAATATTTATTTCTCTCAAATATCCTTTTTTTAAATAGTATTTTTTATAACATTAGAGACCCTCTCGTGACAATAAAAGTTCAACTAAAAAAAACTGCCAGACCTCAAGATATTATCGGTTATTTCTACGTGAAACGAAGCGTAACACTCAAGAAGTTCTTTTATACAAAATTAGACTAGCTAATACACAATATTCAAAAGTAGACAAATTATACCTTAGTCACAGATAATCTAATTAATATTTGAACCTCAGTGACCATGAAAACTGGTAAGTGCTCGTCACATCGGATGTACCCACGACAGTGATAAACGCGAGGTTAAATAGTAAAAGTAGTTTTAATTCTGTTTTCGGATGTCGGTAAAGTCATTGAGGTGCAGAAAACTGTAAATGATCATAAAAAAATTATTTCACGCTAGACAGGGATAGCAGTATCTTAAAAATGAACATCAAAGTATACAATGTTCGCGTGTGCCATACAAATTCTAAACCAAAAGTTGCGAGAAAAGGATAGCATTCCCTCTATAAATCCCCACAAAGAACTTTAAAGGCTTCTATCTCCGAACGTTAAAGGATTAAATCGACCTACTCCTGTTATTGTCGATTTATATATAAATTCTACATCAATAAATACTAGGACTTTCGTGGTCTATAACTAAGTTTATGAAGAACAAGATTTTTTTAAAACACTCAATAGCGTTCGATTAACAATATACATTTTTCTAAATTATACTTAAATACCCATAAAGTGAAGTTCTTTTTTAAGATTCAATTATTCAACGTCTAAAACTCTTAAGAATTTTATAAGCGGCTACAGCGCGATCGCGTGGATAGAATATAAAATGACTGTCTGAATATGTCGATATTTAATATTCATGTTACTCGTTTTGAATGTTTAAAAGTATTAAGAAGTTCGTCTTCGACGTCGTCGCTGCATTCCTTTTAGATTGGCAGACTACTTACTATACGGTTTGAGTCGATCAGTGGATTCCGAAGACCCCAAAACCCGAAATGCAACCGGTCATTTTGAAACATCAAATTGAAAGTGTATTTAATAACGACTGTCCAAAACGAAGAGAATGAGTGTTTTGCGGCTGATATAGGCAGGGTGTTGGTACCTGCCTGTAGGCGCCTTGCAATAGACCTTAATTGTACCACCACTAGTAAATGAAGAGACACTAAATGAGGAGACACTAGTAAACGAAGATCGGTAGGCAGCGGCTTGGCTCGGCTCCTGGCATTGCTGAAGTCCATGGGCGACGGTAACCACTCACGATCAGGTGGGCCGTATGCTCGTCTGCCTATAAGAGCAATAAAAAAAACTTGAGCTCATTTTTCCTTTTTAAAAGATACTTATGACATATTTAATATTGCCCACAGACCGCAGAACGCAGCACTGGCTGGGAAACGCATCGTGTGCGCTTGAATCGAGTGCAAGGATACGGCTTCGGCATTGCCGTATCTGGAGGCAGAGACAATCCTCACTTCGCGAGTGGAGATCCCTCTATAGCAGTGTCGGATGTGTTACGCGGTGGTCCCGCTGAGGATAAACTCCAGTGAGTGCTGTTCTACTTTAAGTGCCATTCCATTAGTGAATTTTGGCAGTCATAACTAACGTGACCATACTTCCCGCTCTGGGCGGGATTGTCCCGCCTTCAGGCTGTCCGTCCCGCTGTCCCCAACGAGAAAAAAATGTCCCGCTTTCATTTATGGGTTACGCATGTGTTTATTAGAAACTTACCGAATACTTATTTATCCCAAATCTTTAATGTATTACAAAATACATACTAAAGTGACTCTAATTTTGCTGTAGAAAAGTAGTTTTTTGTTGGGAAATTATTTACAAATATTATTTTAAGGGCATGTTGGTTAAGAATGTAACCCCGACGTACCCTATATCTGTATTTATTTATATACGAAATTCCGTACGCGTCCTGCTTTGCAAAAAAAAAAAAGATCACGTTAGTCATAACTCCTCTATTTTTATACATCCAGTTACAATTCTCCTACTGTTTTGTTAAGAACCTACATTTTCATATTTCCAAGCTTTGTCATCTATATGACATCTCGGTCCTTTATCTTTATCATCAAGCTTTAAGTACACAAAGTCGCCAAGTATATTTTAGACCGTGATCTTTGTTTTAAGTTCTTTTTTTATTTTTATTTTATTGCTTAGATGTGTGGACGAGCTCACAGCCCACCTGGTGTTAAGTGGTTACTGGAGCCCATAGACATCTACAGCGTAAATGCGCCACACACCTTGAGATATAAGTTCTAAGATCTCAAGTTCAAACTTAAGTTGATTTTTGATTATTTTTGCTGGATCTATGAGTGATGTGTATCGTAATGATGTTCCAGGGTGAATGACAGGATTGTCTCTGTGAACGGCGTGTCCCTTGAGAATGTGGAGTACGCGCGTGCTGTACAGGTACTGCGGGATTCGGGCGCGGCTGTGTCACTGGTGGTTCGACGGAGAGCTCCAGCGCCACCACCCACTGCTCCCACCACCATTAAACTAGCCCTCTCTAGGAATGGGAAGAAAGAAGGTCAGTTATATTTTTTTAGATCCATCAAATCAATACGGTATTTTTATAGACTGTTGTACGTCCCGTTGTAGCATTTGTGACAAGCTTTTACTCCACAAATCACCCTCATCACTGATCCGACTTGATCTGTACTCAGTACTGTTTCTCAATGAAATAATTTTGGATAATCGCTAACAACATGCCGTCTAATAGACAGTATTAAAATCCGCAAGATTTATAATACTTCTCAGTTAAGGCTTTGGAAACTATTTTGCTTAAAATCTTCTCTCCTAGTTTGAAAGTTAAAAATTTTTTTATTCTAGATTTCGGAGTCGTGCTTGGATGTAAATTGTATATAAAAGAGTTAACGATGAGAGCAAGAGAACAGCTGAACCAAAACGGACAAGGCCTATGCGAGGGCGACGTCATATCGAGGATTAATAATACACCCGTAACGGATGCCATGACACTGAAAGAGGCCAGAAAATTAGTGGAATCTTGTAAGGACCGACTGAACTTGGTCGTGACCAGAGAACTAATAAGAGAAGAAACGGTCACGAATGGGAACTATCAGAACAATTACAGTAGTTTGGGTAAGTGGTCTTTGAAGGTGCGGATTGGTATTACGACATATCTTTTTTTGATACAAGCTTACTGACAAACCGGCAGAAAACAAAGATATAATAAGCTTTGATACATTTTTATGCGACACATTTATTTGTTTGCATTTTTTAAGACAATTCATGTTTACTATTTGTCTACTTATTAGTTATAGATGAAATATATTTCCTAACCTACGTCAGTAAACAAAAGCGTGCATATATCAGCGCAAAATTACTATATAAAATTGTGCCCATAAAACGTACTGGTGGTAGGACGTCTTGTGAGTCCGGACGGGTAGGTACCACCATCCAGCCTATTTCAGTTTGAATGGCAGTTTAATTAAATTCAGTTTAACAGTACAACGGCTGCCCAGCCGTTGTACTGTTAAAAGTGAGACCTTAAAACTCATGTCTCAAGGTGGGTGGCGGCATTTACATTGTAGATGTTTATGGGCTCCGGTAACCAGTCAACACCAGGCCGTGAGCCGGTCCATCCATCTGAGCAAGAAAAAAAAATCCCAAAAAGGGAAAGTGAAAATTTCCAGTACTCAAATTTTCTTAACAGATGCTCCGTCCCATAACGTGTATCCTGGGGCCGAACCGTTGTCTCCGGCGTATTCTAGCAGCGGACAGAACTTGTACGTAGCGGCGCCGGTCAGGGGCGGCTCCGGCGACGCGAGGAGAGGACCGATGTCGCACGAAGTGGAACAACCCCCGAGACCGCCGCCACCCAGAAATGACGGTAGGTGAAAACAAGAGGTTGATTTTACCTTCTTAATTGTTTTATAACAACACCACTGAAAAGGCAACGCTGGATGAGGAAACTAAGGAAAACATTCAGATTTAATGTTGGGTGCCCGACTAGCATGAGACTCTCGGGTTGTCAGTTCCGGTATCGACCGGGGACGCGTGTTTGCCGCTTCAAAATCTGGCGCACTACTAGGGGATGTAATAGGTGCGCGGGCGCGGATAGCACGGGGTGGGTCGTCGCGGCACGGACCTGAGTCATATCCCATTTGGCCACTGTTGCCCCGCGAAATGGAACGCTGCGTTACACAGATAATTTTTGTTTAGTGTGCTTTATTTTGACTATACAGTTGCTATATAGTTAAGTAAGTTTTGGTGGTAGGATCTCTTGTGAGTCCGCGCGGGTAGGTACCACCGCCCCGCCTATTTCTGCCGTGAAACATTCGGTTCGAAGGGTGGGGCAGTCGTTGTAACTATACTGAGAACTTAGACCTTATATCTCAATGGGTGGCGCATTTACGCTGTAGATGTCTGTGGACTCTAGTAATCACTTAACACCATGTGGGCTGTGAGCTCGTCCACCCATCTAAGCAATAAAAAAAAGGAATCTAATGGAAAGGGGATTTTAATATCATACATCCGATACAGTTGCATGAACTCGGAAATATTTGGAAATAGAATATCAATTGTCAGATTCCTCTATGTATATTCGGTATAATATAGAGGCAAATCAGGCGTTATAGTTGAGACAAAATCTAAAGCTAATAATTCCATAATATTGTTTGCAGATTACTACAGCAGCAGAAGACAGCTGTATGAAGAAGAAGCAATGAATCAAAGGAACAAACCACCGTAAGTTAATGATCGCATTCAATAGTTCTAATGTGTATGTTAGTGTATTTGGTTTTAAATCACTGTATTATTGTTTTTTCAGGAGTGAACCAAGATTAATAAGTTTCCAAAAAGAAGGGTCAGTAGGGTTGCGATTGTGCGGTGGTAATCGTTCGGGTGTCTTCGTATCGGGAGTCCAACCGACCAGCCCTGCGGCGTTGCAGGGACTGCAACCAGCCGATAAAATACTGAAGGTATGATTGTAACAATACATATGGTACTCTTAACTTTTTAATTGAATATGCAATTTCGAAAAGGGCACATCTCTGAAAATGTAAATTGTTCAGGAAATGAAAAAAACTGATTATTTTCTAAAGCAGTGTAAAATTTAAAATATTGACTTTTGAGATATATTTTAGTGTTAATTAGCAATTTAAAAATTACTGGAATTATTATAAAATGGGTGTAGGTAAGCCTTAATAATAATAATAATAATAATAATGTTTTTATTGCAAGTAACCATGACTCATATAAATTGTTAATAAGACTTAGACCTATGTTAGTAGTTATATTTACATCACAATGAATTACGACAGGTAATATCCCATGGGAGATGGCACCACAGCGACCCATGTATACACAGTCCAGCCTGCTTGCGATCATGCTCAGGATACTGTTGGAGCTGGCCCTCACTCTGTTTACCAGAGATGCACACCTCTTACGCATGGTAGCGTAAAAACAATCTAAGTGCGCGTCTGCAAACATCCCTGACGCGCTACAAAAGCGGGGCAGCACCACCAGCACCCTAAACTAAAACTACATGTATATGAAAAAACGTATTTGATAAAATATGCGACATGTGCCCTTTTCGAAATTGCATGTTCAATTGTTACGTTACAATTTAAATCTGATTAACGCATTTTAATGATTTATTCAAGGACTTGTTGTTTAAGTAATCATAATCTTGACATATCGCCTTTTCGCATTAAAAGTGTACAATTTCAAAAAATATTCGGAATTGAGTTAATATGCGGAAACATTTGGTATCACCAGTATTTTTCTCATAAGTACTGTCAAAAGTGCGTAGTTTAGTTTTAGTTTTTTTTTTTAGTTTAGGTACTTATGTTTCGACTACTATTAACAAAATTAATACATAATTTTATTTTACTTTAAAAGATAGATAAGTTTACTGATAAAGAATAAAAAATAAATGTTGCAAAGATGATTAATATTAAAAATATTACACGTTAAACCTTAAAAACACTCTCCTGTAAAATTAGTAAGTTTTGAAATTATACAGTTTTAATGCGAGAAGACGATATATTTTGGTGACAATGCAACAAATGCGACAAACACGGTGAATTTGGTTTGCGAAATTGTGGGATAATTCTGGTAAAGATTAATTAGACTTATATCTGAGGCGCATTAGAAGTAAAATGCCTCCAGGCGCTGGTAACCAGGTTGGTTGATGGTCTCGGTGAACTTCCAAAGATAAATATTCTGCAAAAGCTTAGGCTGCAAAAAATAGGATTTAATATTAGTGTATTAAGACTGGTTGATTAAAAAATATTTCTAAGTCACAGAGTCAACCCATAAAATGATTAAACTTCACTATAATGCATAAAAACGCATTACACGCCATTACACGATGAAAAATTCGGCAAATTTTCAATAATTCCAGGTCAACGACATGGAAATGAAAGGTGTTACCCGTGAAGAAGCAGTGCTGTTTCTGTTGAGTTTACAAGATAGAATCGACCTCATAGTCCAACATTCGCCTGATGAATACAACGCTGTAGCCAGTGGACAGATGCGTATGTTTCAATATAACCGCTTTAAAAATATTTATATAAATTATGTGTCGAAGAAATAGCATAAAAACATATTAATATTAAGCCTTTTAGAATTAATAATTTATTTATTAGAATGAATTTTTCATTTTCATATTTTCTGATATATTTATAAAAACCACATTAATTTACCATTCAGTTGGTCTTACTTAATCCACATTTATTTCATTACAGCGGGTGATTCATTTCACGTAAAAACTCATTTCCACTACACGGAGCCGACTGATGGGGAAATGTCTTTTCGCTGCGGCGATGTCTTCCACGTCGTTGATACTTTACATAACGGCACTGTTGGGGCGTGGCAAGTTTATCGGATAGGTGAGATCCTTCTGGAACATTTACAAGCAGTTACGAAATTATAAGTCAGGAATTATCATATTAGAAATCGTATGTTTCCTCTTCTGCCCCATTAAAAAAAAAACACTTTTCAATTTATAGCATATTGAATAAAATCTAATTTTTTGATTTTGATACTAGGCCGAAATAATCAAGAAGTCCAGAAAGGGACAATACCTAATAAGGCGCGTGCCGAAGAACTAGCTACAGCACAGTTCAATGCGACGAAGAAGGAAATGTCAGGAAATGATGGAAAGAGCAATTTCTTTAGGAGGCGACGCTCTACGCATAGGCGAAGCAAGAGCCTCGGAAAGGTTAGAAAAGGATAGATTGCATAGTGTTTAAAATATATTCTCTTATAAAATAAAATGCAATCAGAACTTTAGTGAAATTTAGGTCTGGAAGATCTATTTATTATTTATTATCTATTTATTTATTTGGCCCTAAAATCCTTGGGTCCGCGGTCTGCTCACAACACCATGCAGACCGTTGAGTCTCACATACCCCGCCCGCCCCTTTTGCGCGGGGACCTCGTAGGAGGTTCGGCCCTCTACCCGAAAAAAAATAAATGTCTGGAAGATCAAGAACCATTATATCTTAATTGTATATATATGCAAAAATAGTACGCGAGTTATTATTATCGGATTATTTATATATGCTGGATCTCATATCGTCAAAGTAGTAATTTATTTTGTAATAATGGTTTCAGCGAGGTACAAGGTAAGAGTATGAAAATTTATTTGTGATTGATTTTTCAGGAGCATTGGGATGAAGTGGTGCTGTCTGATAGCATTAGTAAATTCCCAGCATACGAGCGTGTAGTGTTAAAACAACCGGGCTTCATACGGCCAGTTATAGTTTTAGGAGCCGTTTCAGATATCGCCAGAGAACGGCTGCTTACTGAAAATCCTGATAAATTCTCATCACCAAGTAAGCGAAATCAATAATCATTAGTACTTATTAAACTCGCCTCCATGGTAATCTCTAAATTCGAATACTATGATATCATCCAAGTGTGTAAAGAAAAAAATTAAAATTCGATATTGTAACACATAATTTACTTATTGTAATTCAAAATCGATGTCTTTTATGCACACGAATACCAAAAAAAATTAAATTTACTATAATTATTTGTATATATCTTGAAACTTATGTATTACAATTCGCAGAGGTATTTGATGAAAGCGCTCGCTTAAATCAACTTGAGTTTATTAATTATTTTCAGAAATGGACAGCTCCTTGGAGGACAGTAAAACAAAATCGGCAGGAATAATCCGATTATCAAGTATTAGGAATATTATGGAGAGAGGGAAACACGCCCTATTAGACATTACTCCAAATGCGGTCGACAGATTGAACTATGCACAGTTCTATCCCATCGTTATATTTTTGAAAGCCGACAACAAACATATTATCAAACAACTGAGATCGGGGCTACCAAAGTAAGTTGAATAATCTGATTGTGATGAAGTCAAGGCTAATTTTAAATATTGTTAGATTATAAAATAAATCCATGGAGAATATGAGTCGACTATTATCAAAGCCGGCAATGTGACTTTTGGACAATTATTGGTAAATCAGAAAAACGAATTATTGACTTTGTATTCCATTGGCAGTCACAAAACTCTTCTGAACGACATCTTAGATTGTAGATTGGTTTTGAACCGTATTCTTTGAAGGAGACGATTATATTCAAATCAATCTATATTGACATATCAATAACATTTTTTTGTCCAAATGCACAGATTGCCACCTTTGATAATAGACGACTCATATATAACATCAGATTATACAAAAAAAATCATCTTTATCACTATTCATTTACAAATGGTTGTTGGACCTAGGTCTTCCCCAATATTGGTCATAATGTCCAGTCCTGCGCTACCATACAGAGTAGGAGAGTATTAACAGATAATTACAAATAAAATATACTATTAATAATAATTCGATTTTACAGATCAGCCCATAAATCATCGAAGAAGCTTCTAGAACAATGCCAACACATGGAGAGAGTGTGGGGACATGTTTTTACGCACACAGTAACATTGAGCGAGGCTAACCAGAACACGTGGTTCAGCAAGCTTGTAGAATTGATACAAAGGACCCAACAGCAACAGCTATGGGTGTCGGAGACGAAGGTCAGTGCGATTTCTATAAAAATAAATAACATATTTCAGCTCTTTACGAATATTTTTAATATAGTTTATATATTTTTAATATATAAAGTAATGCATTACTTAAGTATTTGTTTCCTTGGTTGTGACTGGATATCGATGTGGAACGTATTGATAGGGGAAATGCATCATCATTTTAATGTATTTGTTTATTAAAACAGTAGATGCCATCACGCTTCGAGGTGGTAGCTTGGTAAAGGTGCATCCGGTAAATGTGTTTCTCTATATTATTTCTTGTATGTATGTATGTCTTTAACGGCAAAACGTGGATGCGCAAAAAAATTAAGTAACAGTCATTCTGTGACATCCACGTTTTGGAAGCATCATAATATAAATTTATTAACAAAACATTTCTGTTCTGTCTCGCGTAGCACATTGAAATGGTGTCGGACATATACTTCCCAATACCGCCGTCCCCTTATCCGGCATTCTATCCCATATCCTATCCCATAAACACGTACCAGCAGTCCTCTAATCGCCCCATAAGTTCACCCCACAGCCTGCCTCTCACAAATACTAAACTTCACGATCATTTGTATGACGCTAATAGGAATCATCTAGTGCCTTACTATTACGCTGAGACTTTAGCGCCTTGCACGCCTAATAATGTATATAGCATGCCTAACAAAAATAGACATACATTGACCAGTTACCATTACGACGAAAGACTTCTTAAAAAAAAATCCACACCTAAGTTGAAGTCGTCATTAAATGCCAGCTCAGAGCTTCAGTGCTACACAAGAAGCAGTTCCCTTCAGCCGCATGCGTTTAGACCGTATAGTGTTCTTGAAACTAGTAACAAACCTGCCATGCTCAATTTTCAAAGACCGTCATCAGTTGTTCCGACCATGTCGGACCAATATAGACCAGCTTCATTTTTTGTAACCGATAACGAAAGTTCTAACGAAATTCCCGAATGGAAAGCGAGGCTTCAAAAGGAAATGCCAGATTCTTACAAAAGCTCAGACAAACCTTTAAGACAAATATGTAGAATTCCGAACTGCAAATGTGGAGCTAAACCGACGCTAAACTCTGGGAGGTTCAGTGAGGTCAGAACTCTGCCGACGGTCTCGGAAAGATCTTTGAACAAAATCAGAAATCTGTCTTTACCTACTCTTAAAATTGAAGAGTTGGAAAAAGACGAGAAAGACAATAGGTCTGGGGCAGAAAAAGACGTCGTGGCTGCTTTTGGTAAACCTATTTCAGAACAACACTTAGGCTATGTCTAGGTTCAGCTACACATCCTTTAAATATTGCACAAGTAACGAAAAGAATTTGGTATTTGAATTTTGCTATATATATATAACTTTTTTTTTCTTTCTTATAAATAGTGATTAATGATATTGGTTTATCAAGCTTATAACTTTGCTTCACTTAACAGTTTTTTAATTCTATGAAAATTAGCGGTGTTTGGTTTTTTTTTAAAACCGTGTGTTTATTTTGTAAATTTAATAATTTAGTGACCAGTGTACAAATCCACTTCCCTCTATATCTGATCAAATTTAAAGCTTATAAAACAAAAGTAAATGTTCACAGAGAACGAGCCTTTTTTGTAAATGTGTTTTTTATTGGCTTTACTTTTGATCAGAGGTGTGTAAACTATCAAATTAAAATTAAATTCATTAATCATTCACAAGACGCTAAAATCTTGTCTTTTTTTGTGATGTGTTTAAACGCGATCATTCATTGTTTTCACCCCATTCCATAACCCACCCTATTGGACGCTGACACAAAATGGCGGACGTGCTCAAAATGGCGACTTGGCGGGAACAGCGACCGGAGCCTCTCTCCGACGACTTTTTGTTTTCAATGTCGTCGAGTACCGAGAACAGACTCTCGTATGCTTCAAGTCCTGAAAGCGATTTGGAAGTTAGTCCTCCACCCGCTCCGAGACTAGTGAAGTCTTCCTCGGATCCCTCCATAGCAACAACTCAGGATAATTTGGATCGCGACGAAGACATGAACCATATGAACGACGCCGTGCCACCTCCTTACACGGTTGGTATTATTCATTTGGACCTTAATCAAGACAGGAATGCATGAATCGAGCACTATTTACTAAGATGCACTTCTGAAATGTCGTATGTCGCGCGAAATATATCAATTCAAGCCTCTTATTTTGTAGCAAAGTGGCTACGGAGACAGCAAGTACGGTTTCGCTGCCAACGGCAATGGTCAGACAAATAGTCAAAATCACAGCCAAATGAGTCACAATATGGGACCCAATGACGCACCTCCGTACCAGTGCAGTCCTATGACACATTCGCCCCCGCACTCGCCATTATATGGAACAGGTAACTTGAAGTACTTAAAAGCCAGTTATAAATCATTTCTTAGCATTGGCGAGAGAAAAGTTTATTTTATTGCTTTATATGGTCAGAAGGTCCACGATCAAACCGGTGTTGCCGGTGCTCAGACATTAATTACAACGTCACTCATTTAGCAAACATGACGTTAAAATATTCACGCAGTAAATAAAAATGTGCAATGCATGACGAAAGCGTCCATCGAGATCATTGTCCTCGCGCCTCCATTAAAATAAGATTTGACCTTAAGGTCTTAGTTACCAGGTACCAGTATCTTAGTAGTCTTACCAGGTCACAAAATCCCTTAAAAAAACTAGCGCATCATTTGATTTATGTGCAATAACAATTGATTTTCGTTTTTTTTTATTGCTTAGATGGGTGGACGAGCTCACAGCCCACCTGGTGTTAAGTGGTTACTGGAGACCCATAGACATCTACAATGTAAATACCGCCACCCACCTTGAGATATAAGTTCTAAGGTCTCAGTATAGTTACAACGGCTACCCCACTCTTCAAACCGAAACGCATTACTGCTTCACGGCAGAAATAGGCAGGGCGGTGGTACCTACCCGCGCGGACTCACAAGACGTCCTACCACCAGTGATTACGCAATTCTAATTTTGCGGGTTAGATTTTTATTACACGATGTTATTCCTTCACCGTGGTAGTCAATCGTGAACATTTGTTAAGTACTTTTTTTTTTTTCTGTATAATTATTATGTCTTTGCTCAGTTCAAAACCAGAAACAACGTTATTCCTGTCTGTGACATAATCAGGATCACGAGGGTGTATAATTTATCAGTTCCAGAATTGCCTCCGCGTGGCGGTCCCATAACCAGACCGGCAGGAGGAGTGCTCCTACCGGCACCGCCTCCGGGACGACCACCGCATTCTCTTCGACACAACCCACCAGTAAATATCAATATCAATCTTAAAATACAAATTCTTAAATGCTTTCTAAAAATACCCTCAATTTATTATTATTATTATATTTTTTTATATAATATTCATACAATTCTCGACAGGAATCACAAACATTTCTTATTATTTCATACTAATGGTTAGGGGCTTTGTAAATATGTAGTTCTGCATCATTTTTTTTTGGCTCCGCCACGGTTTGTACATTAGCCAGCGTCAATTAGTATTTTCGGTAGGCAGCAGCTTGGCTCTTCCCCTGGCATTGCTGAAGTCCATAGGCGATAGTAACCACTCACCATCAGGTGGGCCGTGTGTTCGTCTGCCTACAAGGGCAATAAAAAAATTAACATTTTTATAATTCGCCCTTTTAATTATTTACAGTTTATGAATAATAAAAAACGCAGGAAACTTAATCGATTGGCATGAAATTAAATGAAATTAGATGAGACGATATGGGATGAAATATAATCTCAGTAAAATGGAGGTCATTTACTGAAATTTTTTCAGTGAACTTTTTGGAAGAACCCGAGAAGTTACGTTCAGCGCCTTTGTTTCATTTTCCGACATTAGTGCACTTTCACACATACTAAACAGTTAATAAACCACCGTTTATTACATATTTAAACCTGACGAAACACTAAATAGGCAAAATAAAACAAATCACACAACTTCACTCCTCGCGTTCCCGCCAAAAAGTCAAAATATGTAGTTAAAATGCTAACGTCAATTTCTTTCATTTAGAACAATCGTCCAAGCGCCCAGGAGCGTCTATTCGGTCCACCCAAAGACCCTGGCAGTGATGAAAATTCGACCTACACTGCGCGTCCGACTAGCATGATCATTCAGCCCACTCAAAGCCAAGGATCCTTGGATAGGCATAGGCATCTTGGCAACCCAGTGAGTTTAAATTAAGTTCACAGTAGAGAGAGAGAGAGAAAAAGAGAGAGAATACACTTTACTGCACACCAAAACACAATTTACATTCAAAAAACAATCAAAAAAGCAGATACATTTGTGCAATAGGCGGTCTTATCGCTAAAAGCGATCTCTTCCAGACAACCGTTTAGTTTACAGAAATTTGGAAAATATAAAAACATAGCAGGTATGTTGCAATGGTATGCGCAACAATATCTATGAGGTTGTGATCTTTTTTTTTCTTCTACTAAGTGACCCTAATATTTTATTAGAATCTTTGACCCCTAGCGTAGTATTAGGGCTGTTAACTAAACTATTTTTGAAGCCGTTTTTCCAAAACATAAAAAAATATCGAATCGTCCAGAAATTACTGTATTAGCAATATAAAGCTGGTGGCGGTAATTTTTAAACGAGATAAAAGAGAGTGTAAGCTACATGACGTCACAACCTTCATTGTCCACTACAAGATATTTTCAAGACACATTCCAATTCGTTACGCGGCATTTTCTAATTAATATTAATAATATTCCATATCCACGATTCATTTTAATGTTATTTATAATAGATGCAAATAGCTATTAAGAATCACCGTAAATTCAGTATAACATTTGAGAGTCAAGTAATTCTGCTCTTGTCATTTTTCACTAGACTATAATAATACTCTTACTTTGCTTTGACTATTAGCAACGCATTTAGATAAACTTTATAATACTTGTGAAAGAAAACATCGTATTGTTGATACAAATACCAAATAAAACGGACATTTAATTTCCAAGATAAATGTTGCGTATTATCTGAAATCTTGCTTTTTTTTTATTGTTTAGATGGGTGGACGAGTTCACAGTCCACCAGGTGTTAAGTGGTTAGTGTAGTCTATAGACATCTACAATGCGCCATCCACCTTGAAATATAAGTTACAGTACAGTTAGTTGCTTAAAACAAATTGCCTTTTATCCCTCGTTTAATACAATGGCAAATTTTTTTTTTTTTTTTATTGCTTAGATTTGTGGACGAGCTCACAGCCCACCTGGTGTTAAGTGGTTACTGGACCCCATAGACATCTACAACGTAAATGCGCCACCCATGTTGAGATATAAGTTCTAAGGGTCTCAATTATAGTTACAACGGCTGCCCCACCCTTCAAACCGAAACGCATTACTGCTTCACGGCAGAAATAGGCAGGGTGGTGATACCTACCCGTGCGGACTCACAAGAGGTCCTACCACCAGTAATTACGCAAATTATAATTTTGCGGGTTTCATTTTTATTACACGATATTATTCCAATTCTAAATATCCACTAATGGGCTTAGTTACGATCGTCTCGTGTTCTTTCCTAGTTTCAAACGTAATGTATTTCAACAGCAGAGTTCATACGACGGCACACCCTCATACGAATACAGTTCATCGAACAACGGTGCAGGGATTGGTTCCCGGCTGCCGCCGAACGCACCGGACGATCTCAAAGTTGCACCTCCGCCTTCCATGTGAGTACCCGCTTATGCGATTTAATAAATCGTGTTATTTTTTTTTCCTATTCTAGTAACCTCGTGGGGTTATTGACCGAACTAGTAGGTGAGCTCACGGGGCTCAAACTGGGGGTGTTGCTAACACTGGCCCTAGCAAGAGCAGTGCATCGCAGAATCTACCTCCGGATCGGAAACGCGACCCACTGAGAAGATCCGGCGAGAAACTCAGTGGGCTGGATTACCCGCTTATGCGATTAGATAAATCATGAGAATAAGCACTTTCAGATTTAACTTGGAATCAAATCGACGTATACATCTTTATCTGATCTATAAGATAAGACAGAGTTTTTTATTTTATTTCAAGCCTTAGAGGCAGATAGATGTTTGCGCAGCCGAAACAATGGAAAGAAAAATCATGGTTGTTTATTTCTATGCCGTGTAAATAAATGAACAAGAATTATAATTTGTTGAATTTATTATTAAAAAAAATGTTTACTACTAAAAGCTATACTGTATTCTGATTATCATAATTGACAATTGTTGACAATTGTTATCACAAAATTCACGTAAATCACGTCTGGGCTGAAACAAATGCGGTCCTTGACCTTGCGAGTTTAGCACACGTTACATTACGGGACATCGACTTGCCAAAGCGATGGTTATAAAATTAAGATTTAAAAAAAAATCGATTACGTATAGTTGTAACTGAAAACATTTCATATTTTATAAGGCCAAACTAATAAAATTATTGATCCTTGATGCGTGTGCAAAATTTTTAACTTAATGGGACGTATTGAAGTCTGTGAAAATTACGTTCAAAAACCAAAGATTTCATTACATCTATACATACAGGCCAAGCTATTGTTACGTGCTGGGGTTCGGGATAAATAAAAAAAAATTCCCTAAGTACAAGTTAACACTGTTTTAGCACTTAGAACACTTCAAACACTTTAAAATTATCAATTCGCTTCTTCCGCTTCGCTTCAGGGGATCCGTTCGCTGTTTCGCTTCGAGTAGTTCCTATTATTGACTGACTGATTAGACTGATTAGAGAAGTGCCATCTCTGCAAAACTTTTATAGTCGAGACGAAATCCCTAGAATCGTCGAGAATATTCCACAAAAGTCTAGTATTGTGTGTTTCCGCTATCTGACAATATATGGCGTTGTATTTCTCGAGCGTTCTAGGTGCTACTAGATCCTACGACATTCGTTCGATTATTCGGCGATAGATGGCGTTACTCTTACCGGCGTAACAATATTAAAATCGCGTTAAATAAAGCACGCTCGGTATTAAGACTAATCACATCAATACTTACTGGTACCTATTTCTATCGTAGCGGGTAGATTACGGTATATGACAAGTATTACTCAAAATTAACAAAAACAAAAAATTGTATAATAATTGTAAATTAATTGGTAAGAAAGAGTTAAAGTTCAAACTTGGTCATTTGACCCGTTATGGTATGTTTAGTGTTAAAAACGTCATTTGTGTTGTTGTCAAGTTTGCTGCTAAAACCTTTGAATTGCTCTGTCAATTTTACCAGTAAAATGGAGCCGCCACCTCCACCGAACCCGGCTGCGATGGCCACACAGAGCCCGCACAGGAACTCGAACTCGCACGAACACAACTCACTGGATTATAGGGGCCCTGAGAACAATTACAGGTATTTATATATATATATATATATATACAAGTGGTCCTCCGGTAGTCGAAATTCGACTCTACTTATTTGAAACCAGTGATCTCCGGTAGTTGAAATTGGACTATAAATAATTGAAACTAATTGTCACCGGTAGTCGAAGTTCGACTATAATTATTTGAAACTAGTGGTCCCCTGGTAGTCGAGATTCGACTATAATTAATTGAATTTAAAAGTTTGTACACTATTATGATTCCATAGTCAAAGATTATTATACTGCTATAATCATAGATTTCGCCAAGACCACACTATAGACAAATAATATTAGAGACAACCAATATTTAATCTATTTTCAATTTGACCATAGATTATAGGCAATATGAAAAGTTTAAGAATAAACCAATAGTATGCATGCGTGATTTGTCAAATACATACATACAAAAAAAAACATTACATACACTAGTGTGTAATGTTTTTTTAAGTTTGTTGTTAAGAGCAACTTCTGATTTTGTTTTGCGATTTAAAGCAGACCCCCAGAATACAGGAGTCCACAACAGAATCGTCCGCCGCCCATGAATGGGCACAGTCCGCACGCGCCCATGCACGCCAGAGGACCTTCGCTACCGAACGTGCCAACTAACGACCACGCTAAATATAGGTACGTGTTTTTAACATGTTGATCATAATGTCATAAACGGATACTGAAATATTAATTTTTAGTTATGGCAATTCATTTTAATTTTTTTTTAAATCTAATTTACGGCCACTCGTTACACGAACATTTAGCCTGGCTCAGTTACATTGATAATTGATAATAAAAATTAGCCATTGCGGGAAGACTTGACATAATAGTGTCACGGCAAACGGCCGTCTGGTGTAGTGGTAAGTGACATAGTCACTACACAAGGGGGTCCCGGGTTCGAATCCCGCCAAGCGAAGATATTTGTATGATAAATATAAATGTCTTTCCAGGGTTATGGGTGTATATTAAATATATGTATGTGTATAATACAAATATTATATTTATTTCCGTTATCTGGTACTTGTAACACAAGTTCTTTACGAACTTAGCACGGGACCTGTTAACGTGGCGTGATAGTTAAAAAAAAATATAATAATAATAATATGTGAAACATTGATATTACTTTGTATAGGAATAGATGCATAACAGGATAGTTTACGATAGGAAATTCATTAGGCATAATGAAAAATAAAATGTTGATATTAAGAAACAGTCGCTTGTGCAACGTGACGCGTCAACACACTGTACACTAATACATACAGACAGTATATATGTGTATACTTTAAAATAGCGCGTCGCCACGGCATGCGTCGCCACACCAGCAATCAGTTTTAAAGTCTATAGATGATTCACATAAAAAAAAACCTAAATAAAACGAACAACCCTATTTTATTTTTGCAACAACCCTACATGCTAAGGATTTGTCGGAGAAATCAATACTTTTTTCCCCACCTATGCTGATAGCCTTGAGAGGCTATTTCAGCTTCACCCTAACGTTTGTAGGTGAGCTCAAGGGGCTCAAATCGGAAGTTGCTAACACTGGACCTAGCAAGAGCAGTGCTTCGCGGAATCTACCACCGGATCGGAAACGCGACTCACTGAGAAGATCCGGCGAGAAACTCAGTGGGCTGTGTCTGTGGGTTAATTTACTCGTCGAGCCCTTCGTCGCAAGCGACGGGTTCGGCGAGGACGGTGACCGAATCAATACTGTTGTACTTTATACAGTACACAAATATGTAATAATATTTTCTATCACTCGATTGTCAAACAGCAGCGGGCGAACGAATTCGGCATCTCAAGCAGACTACAACCAAAGAGGAGCCGCCCCCGTGCCCCCGTACAAGCCGGTGCCGCCGCCGAAACCCAAACACTACCGGCCCCCGGACAGCGGCATGCACCCGAGGAACGGGGTGAGTACCATAAACCAGTGCACTTTACTGGTGGCAGGACGTCTTGTGAGTCCGCGCGGGTAGGTACCACCGCCCTGCCTATTTCTGCCGTGAAGTAGTAATGCGTTTCGGTTTGAAGGGCGGGGTAGCCGTTGTAACTATACTGAGACCTTAGAACTCATATTTCAAAGGTGGGTGGCGGAATTTACGTTGTAGATAGATGTCTATGGGCGTCACTAATCTCTTAACATTGTGAGTGAGCTCGTCCACTCATCTAAGCACAGATTGGTCACTCACACAAGTAAGGGCGGCGTGCAGTCATACTTTGCAACAATTATATTGCACAATACTATAATGTCACTCATGCAATTCTTGTTATAACTGAACTGAGTTTGAGAAAATCCAATTTTATAATATTAATTCTTAGTGAGATGTTTAAATATTATCATTTTATTTCATAATAAAAAGATGTTGAATTTTCAAATTTTTCTCAAATTCTAAGATTACATAATTTGCATAAGTGATGCTATAGCACCGTATGTGCGAATACGATGCTACGTTCGTATACCCCCCTCCCCCAACCCACCCGCGCGGTCGATAAGCCTCGTCACACACGTCTGACTCGATGCGTTCCGGTCACAGAGCACGGAGCCGGTCCGGCCGCCGTCCCCGGGCGCCGGTCGCGGCTCGCACTACTCGCATCAGCACTCTCTGTCGCAGCCCTCGCACCGCCCCCACAACCACAACTACCCCCAGGTAACATATCAACAACGCTAGTTATGTTCCTCGAATTGTAGATGGCGTTACTATCTAAGAAGCTTAAACATGTTCTAGAAGAAGAATCTGGAGCAAGGGCGAGCAACCTTTGCAATCAATTGCCAAATGTAAATTTTAATTTTTTTGGCGGGCCGCACCTTGCCTAATAATTTACAAAACTTTATTTATAATAAATATTCTTCTTCTTTTTCTCCACCTTATCCCACTATTTATAATAAATATTAGACTAAAAAAATACAAAACTGAAAAATATATCATATATAAATTTTAATGCAAGATAAAAATAAACAAGAAAATAACAGAAAAGCGAATTGATGGGGGAAAGTCGACAAAGCAAATTAAATTTTAGAAATGCCATTCAGGCCGCATGTTGCTCATCCTTGATCTAGAACATAATATCGAGGGGTGACATTTTTTATGAATACTGTCGTATTTATATTGTATTTTACGATGTATATTTCAGAATGTAATTATTTTCTTGATACTTTCAATAACAATTTCAAAATGTTTTGCCATTTAATTAAATTAATTTTAATTTATAATGTGACGAAGCGTGTTGCGGATAATAATATGTTTAAAAAAGTTTTATTTTAACGGGCACATTAAATAAGTGCTATTTAGATGTTAAGTAACATACTTAATAAATGTCAAAATTTAAATAAATTTTAATAAAAAATAAATTTAATAATTAAACTGTCGAGTCGTCCAGAGTAAATATGTAGGTAGTTGATTATCGAACGAAATTTTGGGATCTATGTAAAAAGACAACTTTTACGTGTGTCCGTAGCAAAATATGTACGGTGGTCAGATGCCGCCACAGTCGCCGCCGTACTCCGGGCCCCCATCCCACCACCGCGGCATCAACCTGCCGCATAACCCTCACCTCATCGGTGAGTTCTACGTATAAGTGTTTTATGTTTTTACTAGCGGACCCGGCGAACTTTGTTCCGCCACACAGTTTGTTTTAAACACGTCAAGTTTTTTAACTTCTCGTTCGCGTAAAAGTTAACGCAATTTTGTATGAAGTTGAAACAGCTTCTCTTCGTTTGCCGCTAGGGGCGCTGCTCCAACTCCATACAAATTTGAGTTAACTTTTACGGGATCGAAAAGTTAAAAAACTCGCTCTAAGCACACAGTCTTGAACGAAATTCCATTGAATGTAACTTCATTTCGTGTGACGTCATTTGTGGTGATAATAAAAGACAAGCATTAAATACAGAACGATGGCTAATGGACTAGTCGGATGGGAATAAATTTTTTTTAAATTAAATTTCAGTAGTTTATTACCACTTTTTTTTTGCTTCACAATTTCGCCCAGCGCCATATTATAAAAAAATTTAGCCAATTGCAAAGTATACAACATCGTTTCTGGAAGAAAATAATCTTACAATTTATGGTAGGACCTTTTGTGAGTTCGCTCGGGTAAGTACCACCACCCCGCCTATTTCTGCCATGAAGCAGTAATGCGTTTCGGTTTGAGGGGTTGAGCAGCCGTTGTAACTTATATCTCAAGGTGGATGGCGCATTTACGTTGTAGATGTTTATTTTCTCGAGTAACCACTTAACACCAGGTAGGCTGTGAGCTCGTCCACCCATCTAAACAATAAAAAAAAAACAATAAAGATATAACCGAAATAAATATTGAATAATCTACACAGATTTAGCAGGAAGCCGCGAGCAACGCGGCTCAGCTTTTGAACTGTACAGAAAACCTCAACACATGCACAACTTGAGGTAGGTCACACGAGAACGCTTTTGTACAAAAATACCGAGTCCTGTTACATTTCACTTTACATGTCGAAGAGCGAAAGGGCTAGTTTGTTTAAGCGAAGTTTCGCGACGATCAATATTAAAAAAAAAATTAATATTAAAAAAAAATATATATATAAAAAAACACACACCTGCTGAGTTTCTTGCCAGTTCTTCTCAGGGCGGAGGCTAGTTTTTGTGAATTGGCGGTATTTCTTTTTGACGTTCAACAAGTATGTACTTTCATTTATGTTGAATAATTTTTTTTTTATTTGATTTGATTTGATTAACACGCGACATTAATTATCTTTGTAATTAAAGGTCCGTTTTATTTTGTTATTTAACATCAACAGTTCGATGTTTTTAATTGAATTTCAATTAAGTTTACTTAATTTAAAATAGCTGAAGAAGTTTTTTTATTATGATTTCTTATTCCCCCAAATTTTAAACTTTAAATAGTCCTCCTGTGAAGTGGCAAAAATGTCGCTTTAACCAAACAGCCTTTTACTCCTCGGTATAATTAAGAATTGCATGTTTAAGAATATGATTAGGTTCGTATTCAATTTCGAATCCAGCCCTTACGCAATTTGCCCTAACATGCAAACACCGATCGCTTCACAAACGACTAACAATGTCTTGTCCGGGGCCTCAGCATTAGTTTATGGTATTTTTGGTTTACGAACGATTTACACGTATGTACTGTAACATATCTCTCATTATATGCGGGCGTAAGATTTATTATTACTTGATAATTATTTTTTTAATTATCTTTTATAACATTTAGAGTATTTAGTGTTTTTTTTTTTAATTCTTAATAAATTATTGGCAGTGCGTGTCTGCATTTTAGTGCAACTTGATGTTTTAATAGAAGCATATTGAACTATATTGTCTTCGTCCTTTTATCCTGCTTCTCGATTCTTCTTTCCCTTTAATTTACATGACACATATCCTCTGGATAATATTTTTTCATATTTATTAAGTACGTGTTTTTGTTTTTTTAATTTTCAGTTTGTATCTTTTCACATATCTGTATACTTCGACAATTATTTCAATATGCTTTTTAGTGTTGTCCATCGCAAAATTAAAAATCTCACGTAGTTAAAATACATAATATAATACTTTCGTTTGATCGTTATTAAATGTTCATTCTGTGCTCCGAATTCGTGTAATAATTTCAAATTAAAAATATGTATAACAAACAAACAAAAAAAAACCAACTAAGTAGGTGTTTGGTTGTGGGTTTCCGCAGTTCATCTGACGCCTTGAATACGACCGTGGAGCATGACGAAACATTCTCGCCAAAAACTAAAAAGAAACTATCCAAAAAGCCATCGTTCATTAAAAACGCCGTCCTTGAACTGTTTCGATCTAAAACGAAAAACTCCCAGAAGGTGTCACGACAGAAGTCGCTCTGCGAAAGCGACTTGCAGCAGAGGAACCAAGCGACACAGATCACGATGCTCAGACGCGAGAAATCGGATCTGAGCGATTTCAGTACGCACATGAGAAACACGCAAATCAGAAATCAAATGTTGCAGCGTAGCAACTCCTCATCGTGCGAGAAACCTGTCTTGAAGCCGATCCTTAAAAGACAGAGTTCCTTCTGCGACGACCGCAACGGCTCGATATGTACTATACGGGATTACGACGCGAGACCTGTCCTAAAAACGCTGAGACGACAGAATTCGATGTGCGATATCGAAACAGAACCAAAAGTTACGCCATTATTGCGCAGACAAAATTCCCTAATAGAATACAATAGACGGGGTATATATGGCCAAACTAATAATTTTAACATGATAACCAAAATAGATCCCATTTACCAAAGACGGCAACAAATAAAACACGAACCATTCTATCCCACTCAACCGCTACCTCCGGAACCAGTTTACCAAAGCAAGGACCGTCTCGTCTACGATCCTATTCCTAAACCAAGGAGGACATACACTTCTCAGTACGATGCTTCATCTGAAAATCCTTACGGAAGCAGATCAGAAGTATCAGATCAAAGCTTTGAATGTCCGTACGGAAGTCGACAAACTCTACCAATGCCATTAATCGACCCTCCTTACGCTTCCAAATCTGAGTGCTTGAGAGAGAGTGCGTACGTGACAAGAACCGAAATACAGACTGAAAGTCCCTATGCTAATAAACAAGAAATTATGTCGCAATCTGAGTTCCTATGCAAAGAGGNAAGCAGATCAGAAGTATCAGATCAAAGCTTTGAATGTCCGTACGGAAGTCGACAAACTCTACCAATGCCATTAATCGACCCTCCTTACGCTTCCAAATCTGAGTGCTTGAGAGAGAGTGCGTACGTGACAAGAACCGAAATACAGACTGAAAGTCCCTATGCTAATAAACAAGAAATTATGTCGCAATCTGAGTTCCTATGCAAAGAGGCCCCTTATGCTAGCAAGGAACAACTGTTAAAACAAAGAATTACATCTGACTGCGCGTACGCCACTAAAGAAGAAATGCTACGGCAAAGATTTTCCGAATCTCCATACAACACAAAAGACGAACTGTTTAAACAAAGAATGGAGACTGCATATATTAAGGAACCGATATATGGTAAAAGAACTTACGAACCGCCGCCTAGCACATCGTGGTCCGAAAGTTCTTACGCCGTCCGACCTGATCGTAGATTCCACACACCGGTCGGTTGCGCAGGAAGGATAACACCCATGGGTAAATGTATGAGCGAACCACCGTATGCGACTAGATCAGAGATGATGGCAAGAATCGGTCAAACGGATTCTCCATATAGCACGAGGTCCGAAGTGAAATCTAGTGGTTCTGACAGTCAGTACAGTAGTAGGAATGAGGTATTTGATTATAGACATGACGTCAGACCAGCTTCTGCAGAGTGCACCTATGTAACTAAACAAGAGATCATGTCACAGAAAGCAGCATTTTTAGCAAACAAAGATTCTACTTATAGCGTAAAGCTAGAAGAAAAGTTAGAAATCATAAAACAAAGAAATCAAGCTAAAAAGGACATGATTTACCAAACGAGAAAGGAGGCTAATGAAAGTGATTCTGCGAAAATAAGAGAACCATTGTATGTCTCAAAAAGAGAATTGAAAGAAAGCATCATATATGAATCACAGCAAGAAACAAAAGAAATACAACCTGAAATACAAGATAGCAGTGCTAGAAGCAGCCCTTATGAATTAAGTGATGCTAATCATTTGTCTCGTCGGGAGCCGGTCTATCAGACAAAAGACGAAGCAGAAGCCGGACTAAAAACAGATACATTCCAAGAAATTGATTTCTCGAAACTCAGATTGACCGAGTCTAGAACAGATGCGGAAAAAGAGAAGTCACTAAATTTAGAAACGAACATACTGAAAGGCGAAGCTATGTACGCCCCTCGATTGCACGGAAAAGCTGATCACATTTCTAATGCGTTAAAAGTAACTACATCACCAACTCCATATGAATCTAGTACATCTATGGAAACGCATTATGCGTCAGAATGCAGCATGAATTTCGAAAATAAACCTCAAAGCACACCCTATACATCACAAGATATGTCTGAACAATCCCCGAAACAAAATAAGATGGTTACCTTTTGCGAAAAGATAATTGAAAAAAGTCCCGAAACTAGCCAGGAAAATTCACAAAACATGTCGAACAGTCAAAATGAAACGACAATTATAAATAACCAAAATACAGTTCTGCAGACAACGCTATCAGATAGCACTGAATTTGGCAATAAAACCCAACAAATCGAACCGGACGGTCCGCATACAACATGGGGAATATTTGACAGTGAAGGTGGCGTTTTAGAAGATAGGCAATGGGGCGTATCCCTTGTAATCCCTCCCAAGGCCATTGCTCCGGGCATCAAGCAAAAGATCTACTTTACGGTGTCAGATCCACGACTCAGTCAGCGCGTGGGGGGACCACCAATCGATATGGATAACGGTAAAGCTTTTATAACGAAGCACGCGTTTAAACACTGTAGTGGTAGACTGCACCTACTAATTGGCCTTAATGTTTGCGAATGGATTGTTTTTTGGAAGCACTGGGGGATTGCAAGGAATAATATTATTTATAGAGTTTAAAAATTTCGACTCAATTGTCGTATACTTCGTAATATGCGGTTCTGTAACACGATTTAGTATGATGTATGTATGGTGCATGGAATGCGGAATGAATTATATGTTTATGCCTACAATAACGCTATTAATCATTACTTTTTCTTTTCCATTATTATTTATTTAAAAAAAATNCACTGGGGGATTGCAAGGAATAATATTATTTATAGAGTTTAAAAATTTCGACTCAATTGTCGTATACTTCGTAATATGCGGTTCTGTAACACGATTTAGTATGATGTATGTATGGTGCATGGAATGCGGAATGAATTATATGTTTATGCCTACAATAACGCTATTAATCATTACTTTTTCTTTTCCATTATTATTTATTTAAAAAAAATCACCATTTCTATTTCTTTATTTTACGTAATTTCATTAATTTTAAATTCGAGTGTTGAAACACTGGCACACATAATTATCTTCACAATCACAATGCAGTATTTAATTAAGTTATGTTTTTGTAGATATATATGTATATATATTCTTATATTATATATATAATTAACATTATGTTTTATATTTGTGCAGTTACTACCACTTACATTCGTACTTAGAGATCGACAAGAGAAGACGCCAACGACTATATTGCCTACATCTAACCAAATAACCGTATGTTCTAACCAAGTATTTTATCTGGGCACTGTACAAAAAGTATTCACGTATTATTTTTTGCTTTCCGTTCTCTCTGTTTGAATATTTATGTTAAAGGATTTTGGTATATTAATGGATTTTATTGTGTCATTAGAATATGTTTACGCTGCATGTGTTATTTCGATGCCTCCAATGAACACTACGCTAACTCCAAATTCGTAGATTTGCAGGAGGAGCGTTTAAACGAAAAAAGTTGATAAAATATTTATTATTGCAGATATATTTATGGTCTTTTTGTGTAACTAACTGATTTACTCTTGCTTCGAACCCCATCAATAGTGATTAATTATAATACTTTTAACATAGTGAAGCGATTTGCGTGAAAAACGAAAATTTCAAAATTTTGAGTTAGAGTAGTGTTCATTGGAGGCATCGATTTATTGTCGGCTAGCTTTTGTTTCGGATAACCTGCATAACGTGTCGCGATTTGTGTTTGTGTGTTCAGTTTTTATTTTGTTGTGTTTCCAAATCTACACCATTCTCATTTTTATAGAGTATGTCCAATCTTTTTGATTCTTAACAAACTCAACTGCCTAAAAACAGCAGAATTGATTTTCGAATTTTTATCGCCTACCCACTATTGCACTGCAAGCTTATGATCTTCAAAATAAAATTATCATTAACGGCCCATTTTAGTCCACTGTTGGGCATTATAGGTATTTTCCAAGGCACGCCATGCAACCAACATGATACATCAATGGTATTAACTAAGATAATATAATAATGTTTTATTGAACAGGTGAAGCGATGCTATCCCCACTAGTGATGTGTGGTCCGCAAGGACTAGTGTTCCTCAGACCGGTCACACTCCGTCTACCGCATTGCGCTAATGCTGTTCCATCACTAGGGCTGACAATCAAAGCGACTGACACTGAAGCTCATCTAAGCACAGACTGGGATCAGATACATCTACCTGCAACGACCACTTTGAACACGGTGGCCGTAAAAGTCGACCATTTTTGAATTCCAAACAAAATTGAACGTTTTTTTTATTGTCCTTGTAGGCAGACGAGCATACGGCCCATCTGATGTTAAGTGGTTACCGTCGCCCATGGACTTCAGCAATGCCAGGGGCAGAGCCAAGCCGCTGCCTAAAAAATTTTCGTCTCTCAATTATTTTCTTACATCAATTACGTACGAACAGAATTGTTACAGTGAAAGCGTTAATTTTAACGTATTTACGAATTTCGATTTGCGATTTAAACAAATTCGTTCAGTAAATTGGAATTCAAAAATTTTCTTTACTTCGTCACAATTGAATGTTGTTTTCATATCGCATTTGTCCTTGTATTAGATCATTAAAAATTATCACAATAGTTTTTATAAAAGACATTCATATTTCTAATTTAATCACTTCTCGAATAGTGAGAATAATTTTATTCTATCTAAAGTACCTATATTATTGTCTATGACTCGTGATTATTTGGCGTCTTACCACAGTACGGTGTATTCATTAGGATTATTTTTGATTATGTTCAATAATGTAATATTAGTTTGTCGTAAAAGTAAAAAAAAAAAGTGTCAGATTGTTTTCTTAAAATGAATCTTACATAATTTTCTTTTGTTTGAATCAAATACTTTTACTGAGTACACTATCAGCATTATTATTTTTTAATCGATGCAAAATAAGATTTACAGTCAACGTTATGTTATCAATAATCGTTTATATACATTCAAAAAACTAATATTGTATATTAAAATATTGTTATTAGTGATACGATAAATATAATTTGACTCCATAATAAATTTTCGAATAAAACAAATTGTGTTTTAATGTTAACCAGACTTTATTCTATGAGCCCTTTATAACTGACCTTTTTAGAGGACTTTTTGGCGGGAACGCGAGGAGTGCAGTTGTGTGATTTGTTTTATTTTGTCTATTTAGTGTTTCTTCAGGTTTAAATGTTTAATATCTGTGAGAGTGCACAAATGTGGGAAAATGAAACAAAGCCGCTGGACTTAACTTCACGGGATCCTCTGAAAAGTCCACTGAAAAAATCTTATTAAATGACCACCATTTTACTGAGGTTATATTTCATCCCATTTCATTTCATTTAATTTCATCCCAGTTGATTAATGTTTCAAATTAATCATCTTCATTTCATTTCACTCCATAATATCATTTTTCATAAAAATATGAATATAAATTAAAATAACACATGACATATAGGTATCCGTTACCAGGTCATAAAATCCCTTAAAAAAAAAAGACCTTTTTAGAACGGTTTTTGTGTTGTAGGTGGTTAAATACCGTAAAGAAAAATGGCAAAATCTATACTAATATTATAAAGAGGAAAGATTTGTTTGTTTGTTTGTTTCGAATAGGCTCCGAAACTACTGGACCGATTTGAAAAATTCTTTTTCCATTAGAAGCCGACATTGTCCCTGATGAACATAGGCTACTTTTTTTTCATTTTTTTTTATTTTATTTTTTTTGGTTTCATGTGTGTTTTAATGTTTCCGAAGCGAAGCGAGGGCGGGTCGCTAGTAAAAAATACAATAGTTTGCTCAAAATTTGGTATTGAACTCCATACGTTATCAATAGCATTGATGTTTTGTTGTTATCGGAGCTAATGGACATTCCAAAGTGGATTTTGTTATCCATCTTCAGACAAGTGGTTAGTGTTATAAATTATACGCTTTTATTAGCTTCAGATGTTAGTATGTAACGGAATCTTTGAACATGATTTTGACCCCCTTCAAAACGTCAGATTAACTCTAAATTTGGTATAGGTACTTATTAAGGACCGATGACAATTCATATTAAAAAAAATAATTGAAAAAATTGAAATTCAACTGAAACATGAAAAATAAATAATAGTTTAAAAAACTAACAAAATACGGTTTTATAGAAAATCCAACTAAAAATAGAGAATAAATTTTAATAAATTTGAATTAAAAATAGTGTAAAAAATGATGTTATTGTAAAAAAAGCGTGGATTAATAATAATTAACCATGAATAATAATGGATTAATATTAACGGTAAATGTTTTGAGGTTAGAATAGCACTATTTAGTCAAAATAGGGTTAAAATTCAGATTAAGGTTCATCAATTTTTTAGTCGGGAGGGAGGGGAGTAAGGGCTAACCCCTTTTTTGTAAATATTCTGATGAAAATTTAATACGTTTCACGGAAGAAACATTAAAAAAGTGTCGAGTTGTTTTAAAACATAGAATAGAACATACTCTTAAATTTAAAGACGTTGTTTTTCCGGGTGATTTATTCAAAAGTGGTTATCACAGACAATGTTATAAATCATTTACAGGGTTAAATAAAAAATACTATTTACCAAAAAATAAATCAATCGAGAAATCTACCTCAACAGGAAAATCATTAAATATTGCTGAAAATTCATCTGTAGAATCTTCAACGGCAGCTGAATTCAACATACGAAGTATTGAACCAGAAGCATCTACTTCTCAAGGCTTTAATTCAACAACCACACTTATACCGGACCCTCTAGCAATACCTAGCCCATCTATTTTACCTGAGTTAGTCGAACCGGTTTCTTCAAATGTAAAAGACCATATTGAGCACCTGGAAAATATTGATTTACTTTCTGGCAGTAATATTGAGGTTGATACTGATGTAAGTAATACTCAAAACAGTCTTACTTGTATATACTGTGACCAAAAAACTAAAAAGATCAAGTCTAAGAGATTGCCTCTAATTTCCAGTTACCATACAGTTTTTTTATCTAAAGTAAAAGAACAAAAGGAAAATCATATGGAGTTTATTGATAAAATTGTAAATTATTCCCATCCCAAAATATATTATCATAAAATCTGTCAATTGAATTTCTCTTATAAAGCCTCATCAAACAAAAAAAGCCCTAAATCTGATTGGCATGAACTTCGTCAACAACATCAAGCTGCTTTTGGTGAAATATGTTCCTTTATCGAAGAAAATATAATTCAAAAAGGATCATGTTACTTTTTGACTTCTATTTTTCGGAGTTATATGGGATTATTCAAAGAAAGTGAAGAAAATAATGGTAAAGAAGTTGAAGTGGACTTCAAACCACACATTTTAGAATCCAAAATTAAAATACAATTCGGTAAAGAAATAAAAATTATTACTCTTATCAGAATAAAAAAATATTAGCACCGAAACATTTAGTGGCTATTGATGAACAATTATTTGAAAGTCTAAAAGATGATGATATTTTACTTAAAGCCGCTTTATTATTGAGAAAATCAGTCTTGCAAGCTGAAATGAAAAAATTACCACATAACATAACTGCGAAAAATTTGGAGGAAGGAGAAATATCTGTGCCACAAGATCTACTGGAGTTTTACTTCACTTTGATAGCCGGTAATAACCGAAAACGTAAAAACAATCCTAAGTGTATCCGTCAAGTCAAGTCATTCTGTGAAGACGTCGTCTACGGTATTTTCAATGGAAAAATATAAACATCAAAACACATTATCCTCGGAATGGCTATAAAAAGTCTAAACGAGTAGACGCGCAAAATTATTGATATAATTCATAGATATGGGCATTGTATCAGTTATCCAGGAGTGGAAGAGCTCGAAACAGAAGCAACATTCACGCCACTAGAAAAATCAAGTGTATGCCCTATAAAAAAAAGTGCGTGCGTACAAAGTACACATGTCAGAAGTGAAACTTTTTTGGCGAACTAAGTCTTGCTTATATTTATACAAATCCAAAACTTTAGATTTCCGAGACTTAGAGGAAGGGAAAAAGGAAGATATGTTCCCGCCAAAAGTCTGTCAAATGTCAATCTCAAACCTGAGTGTTGACAGTCACATTATGTTTAGATGTCTAAATTGTAAATGACTAATATTTTGCCAATTGAATTGACTAATTTAATTTCATGCTATTTGATTAATGTTCCAAATTCTTTTCATTTCATTTCAATAGCTATTGACATTTTTCACAAAAAAATTATAAAATATTAGGCTGTATGGTATGATTCATTTGCCTTTCCAGTTGGAAAAATACAACAACTACTACTACTGACATTTGACAAGTACTTAATTTCAATAGTAGTTTGATGTCACTTCCGTTGCATACCTGCGTGACGTTTTGTAAAAATACCCTCATGCGCCTAAAGAAGTTTCACTTCAAAAATTTCCGGATCTCTGTACCGGCGTTTCATTCGACGATTTCGATCGTTTTGTGGAAACAAAGACTGGTTAGGATACTTTGCACGATACCGTTGGTATTATATACCAAAATGTTGATTCAACTGCCCGAGATGAATCAGAATTATTAAATATCCCTGATGCTCATGAGGAAATAACTTTGTATTTGCAAAAAAAGGAGGCAGAGAACTTTTGAGGGTATATCAACTGAAATTAGTGAAGAGCCGTTAGCTAAAAAAAAAGCCCTCAAATCTGGAAAGTTCAGACCATGAAAATTTACAATGTGAAAATTTACAACTATATGAATGATGAATCGAAAAAAATCATTAAATATAATTTATATAGGGCCAATTTCCTTAAATAATTATATATATATTTTTTTACCCGGGAGGATAAAATTCAAGAATCAGGAGTATCAGAATTTACGTGAAGATAATATAATTATTAATATAATATAAGATATTATTTATTTTGGGAGCTTTAAAGCGTTCGGCATGTGTCTGGGAGTATTGGCGACTTATTTTTAAGGATATTCCCTAAAATATACGTAAAAATCAGCTTTGAGAATTTACGTGAGGTACGTAATGTTTTTATGTACCTTGATTACCCGATACCTGAAAATTGGCCGTCTAAGCAAGCTAGCAGGTAGGCTCGCGTTCTTAGTACATACTGACACTACCCAATCGGCCACATTTCGTTCGTCAGAAAATACGTGACGTCTGGTTGCCCTGGGATCTTACTCTAATAAAAATATTTGACGGTCTACTCAAACTTGCCACTGACTATTTCCAACAAAACGGTAAATGACAACAAAATCTGATGTCACTAAAGCAGTTCTTCCTGTACAAAGAGATGCATTGATTGCATAAATCTAAGGAAGGACTCTGACAGATATTAACCATCTCAGTCTATAGTCGAGGCTAGAGAATTCAAGATGATACAATAACACGTCGGGTACAATCGTTCACATAAAAAATATTTTTTTTGTTTTTTTGTTTACATCGGTTGATAAACTCACAGCCTACCTGGTTTTAATTGGTTACTGGAGCATATAGACATCGTAAATGCGCCATCCACCATTGAAATATGAGTTCTAAGGTCTCAGTATAGCTACAACGGCTGCCCCGCCCTTCAAACCGAAACGCATTACTGCTTCACGGCAGAAATAGGCGGGGTGGTGGTACCTACCCGTGTGGACTCACTGAATCTTTAATTATTTGGTTGCAAGGCAACACAAACACAGTATCAGACCCTAGAACTTCTTGGCGCCAGAACTATCGATACTACCGCAGCACTACTGTTGTGGCGGGTAGCCATCATACAACGCAAGATAAGTTGTTTCTCTAGTCGCTTTTCACAGTAGGTTCGATAGACTAGCTGATTGGCTATGCCTTTGGCATTGCTAATAACTATAAGCAGCGGCAGCCAGTGGGGCTTAATGGTAATTAAAAATAAATGTCCAGTTTTATCTAAGAAGCGTATATTAATATGGATTAAAATGGTATGTAAGATAATATTATTGTTTTATTTACATTCAACCATTATAATTTTATGAGACATTACGTTCATATTAAAATCAGGAGATTGGGTACATTGCGTTTCGGTTTGAAGGGTGGGGCAGCCGTTGTAACTATACGTGAGACCTTAGAACTTATATCTCAAGGTGGGTGGCGCATTTACGTTGTAGATGTCTATGGGCTCCAGTAACCACTTAACACCAGGTGGACTGTGAGCTCGTCTACCCATCTAAGCAATAAAAAAATATATTTTATGGCAGTAATAAAAAGGTTTATTTAATCGGTATGTTATAGGTAGGTATAGCTATAATATCGCTATTTTTAATAAGCAGACGGGTACCGTTCCATCGGTAATACCACTAGATAGACTACGAAAAAAATTCTCTTTACTGAGCGTATTATATAGTGTTGTCTTCTTCGATAAAGCGATGCGTCACGGTAATACTCTTATCATGACCGCCTCTAATCCTACTACATATCCGACGCAGACGACGTAATAATGTAAAGCCAGCGTCGTCCTCTCCGATCGTCCGGATCCAGTCTGAGTTTTTTTAGGCTCTTCGAGCACCGGTTACCGTTCTCATCTAATTCGTCGAATACGACGAAGTGTTAATTGAAATTAAAAAAATATATATTATAAATTATTGATTATAAATTATATTTTTTATATTTTGTTCTCGAGTGTACATTGATGTTAAGCAATCGTACATTCGTCGACGCTCGGTCATTACTCGCGGAGACAGAGCTTTATGGATTCGTGTCGCTGCAGTGCTTTTGTAATTCACTTACATATTCCCATTCTATCTAATTACGGTATTCAATATCTATTGTGAAGAAAACAAGAACGACTTTCCACAAACTTTGCTAAATAATATAAAGCGAAGGACTCTGAGTGGGAGAGTACATTGTTTGTAGAGCAGATGGTCGCTTGAACCAAAAAGAACTCAAGTGACAACCGCGCAATGGAAGGCGTAGTGTTGAAGGATGCGGAAATCCTCTGGACTGGTGGACTGGTCATTTTAGCCAACCTTATGGCCTACGTCAAGCTGTGGATATTTGTAGGCTGATACATTTTTTTTAAATTGTTTAGATGGATGGACGAGCTCACAGCCCACCTGGTATTAAGTGGTTAATGGAGCCCACAGACATCTACAACGTAATTGCCGAAATCCACCTTGAGATATAAGTTCTAAGGCCTCAGTATATGTCAGCACTAATCTTTTTAATTAGGGTGGGCGGGTAGACGACAATTTCACGAAAAACCTGCGGGCGGAGCACATGGATACATAGATCTCACTACGTAAACGCCCAGGAATATAATTGAGTATTATTCATTGACTGTTCTTTCAGATTCCCATGACTGCTTTGAGGCAGTAATGGGTGGGACTGTCGTAACTATCTATACAAGCTCATAAGACATCTAAGCTTTAGAACAAGCTGTCAATGATATTTTAATGAAACTTGTACTTACAACATTGATTTTTATTCTCTAACATCATTAATTTGATTCGCGTATGTTGCTATTGTAATAAGTTAAGTAAATTAAAATGATTCAATTAAGTCATTGAACAAATTAACTCTCTGTTCAATGACTTAATAATGCAATACAATTATATAACTCATAATTTCACGTTCTGTAAATAAAACTATATTCGTATTTGATTTCGTCGGTGTAGGTTAGAAATCTTCCAAGCTTCGTACCAATATTGCTAATACCGGCGTGGACGAATTGAGCTTTGTTCAAAAAGTTTAGTAGTATCTTCCACTTGTTGGCCTATTAGAGTTAGATCTTATTAACTTAAATAGGTTGTCTATTTATTAATTGGAATCAAAAACAGTTGTATATTAGCGTCAGGGCGTGTCATAAGCCCGTACGGATAAGTATCTTAATCTTGCCTGTTTCTTTGGCGAAGGAGTAACGTGTTATATTTAAAAAGATAAGAGGTGGATGAAGGTATTTACGTTCTATGTGTTTATGGGGTTCCAGTAATCACTTAACACCAGGCGGACCGTGAGAATAAAGATGTCTGTGTGCTTAGTGCGAGTTTTTTAACGCTCTCGATAGCGTAAAAGTTAGTTCATATTTGTATGGAATGGGATCGTTTGCCTACGTTTGCCGCTAGGGGCGCTGTTCCAACTGCATACAAAATTGGGCTAACTTTTACGCTATCGAGAACGTTAAAAAACTCGCACTGAGCACTCTGATCTGTTGTGAAATGAATATAATATGTCTTAGAATAGTTCCCGTAAAATATACAATATCGAGAAGTGAAAGGCTATAGTTTAAGCGATATTTTTGCAACTTTACATAAGAGCCATTTAAAGTTAGTAAAGTTAAAGCCATTTGAAAAAAAATATCGTAACAAAAAAAACTTCTTCAGCTATTTGAATGGGGTAAACTTAATTTCAATTAAAAACATCGGGCTGTAGATGCTAGTACCAAATAAAAACGAACCTTTAATTACAAAGATAAATGTCGGGTATTAAGCGGAATATCGCTTAAACGGTTTAAGCGATATTCCGCTTAATACATAAACCAAACAGTATTTCGAACCCTCGATGTGCTATTGCTGTTTCTGCGTTCGTAAGTCTTAAAAAAATCAAACCCTTATTCATTTAATAGCTGGACGCGCTGCACATCGAGAATAATAAACAAAAGAATACCGTCCGCTTGCGAAACGCTAAGGACTTGAGCATAGATTGATTAAGGACCCGTCATCTTTCGAGTTTTGATTGAATTACAAGGCAATAATCAAGATTTACGACCTCTCTCAAGATGCTCTGAACTCTGAGCAATTTCGTAATTCGTTGCCAACATTTATTTAGATGTGGGCAACTTTATTATTAATATATACCTTTTTTTGCTTTTTTCCCCTACCTAATATGGTAGCCTTGAGAGGCAATTTCGGCGTAGCCTTAACTAGCAGTTGAGCTCGCGGGGCTCAAACCTGACGACGTTGCTAACACGAACCCTAGCGAGAGCCGTGCTTCGCAGAATCTACCACCGGATCGGAAACGCGGCCCCCTGAGATGATCCGGCGAGAAACTCAGTGGGATGTATGTGTGGGTCAATTTACTCGTCGAGCCCTTCGTCGCAAGCGACGGGTTCGGCGAGGACAGTGACTGGTGCTTGAGGTACCTAAAAGCACCGTTAGTGGATCGGGAGGATCCGTAATGACATGCTTAGGGCGACGTCAACTGTTTACCATTCGGTCCACAGGATCGGGAATGAATTTTGTTGCGTTGATGGGTGAACGAATGGCCCGTATGGTGCAAAGTGGCAGTCAGAGCATAAAGACATCATTACTAATTGTTTATAGGCTCTTCGACCCTTCACAACGAAATACTAGCAAAAATACGCTTTTTTAAGGGATTTTATGACCTGGAAACTAAGACCTATAGGTTAAGTCTTATTTTAATTTATATTCTTATTTTTATAAAAAATGGTAATATTGAGTGAAATTAAATGAAAAGTTGATTAATTTGAGACATTAATCAATTGAGATGAAATTAAATGAGATCATATGGGATGAAATATAATCTCAGTAAAATTGTGGTTATTTACTACTGAGACTTTTTTAGTGGGCTTTTTGGAGGATCCCAAGAAGCTACGCCCATCGGCTTTATTTCAATTTCTAACATTTGTGCACTTACCAAATATTAAACAGTTAATAAACCACCGCTATTACAAATTTAAACTTGAAGAAACACTAAATAGATAAAATAGAACAAATCACACAACTTCATTCCTCGCGTTCCCGCCAAAAAGTCTCAAAAATATGCTATAAGTTTTTTTTTTTTTTTTTTTCTACCTATGCTGATAGCCTTGAGAGGCTATTTCAGCTTCGCCCTAACGTTTGTAGGTGAGTTCACGGGGCTCAAACCTGACTACGATGCTAACACGAATCCTAGCAAGAGCCGTGCTTCGCAGAATCTACCACCGGATCGGAAACGCGACCCACTGAGAAGATCCGGCGAGAAGCTCAGTGGGCTGTGTCTGAGAGTTATGCTATAAGAATATACATACAGATAACATATAGATAATATTGTATTTATTTTCTTCGAATTTCGCGACTCATGGAAATAATTAAAACTGGTTTGATCTCCCGTTGAATACACTGCCAAACTAATCCTTACCTGCGTGAAATGAAACGTAAAATTCGAGATTTTTTTTAGAAAAATAGGCGGTAGTTAGCGTAATATTAAAATGTCGATGAATAATAACACTTGTTGTCCGTGACCATGGAAACTGTAAAGTATTCGTAGCTTGGGATACAATAGGATAATAAAAAAGGCGAGATTAAACCGTAAAAATAGTTTCAATTATAATATAACATAATCATAATAGAAGAAAATTGAGTCGTCTATTATCAAAGGTGGCAATCTGTGCATTTGGACAAAAAAATCTTATTGATATGTCAATACAGATTGATTTGAATATAATCGTCTCATTCAAAGAATACGGTTCAAAACCTGCATTAAATAAGGGTTAATACTTAACCTGTTATTTATCTAAGATGTCGATCAGAAGAGTTTTGTGACTGCCAATGGAATACAAAGTCAATAATTCGTTTTTCTGATTTACCAATAATTGTCCAAAAGTCACATTGCCGGCTTTGATAATAGTCGACTCAAATATGAGAAATTACAGAAAAAGTGTTCATCTAAACGCAACTTCTTACACAGCCCTATCTCTAAATCGAAACCAAGCAAAATACAATTTATCAAATAACTTAAAACAATGAAAATATAAAAAAAGGAAGAGCATTTGTATTAGCAATTTTTATTAGTATGATATTTGATGAATATGAATATGAATATGATTTTTTACAATAAAATAGCTTTCTCAAATTGAGTTTATATAATCAACATTTCTTAAACTCAAAAAAAAAAGTCTAATTATTGACTCAGAAACTGGTTCACGGATCTAAACGTCAGTCTTAATGTTTAAATTATAATAACTATATTGTTAATGAAAATAGACCGGGTCATAGTGTACAGTTTAAGACAGGGACGGACTGAGATCAAGTCTTTTACGTAATACGATTAATTACACCACACTTTAATTGAGTTTTCAATTGAAATTGATCAGATTTATGTGTTTTGTGTTGTATCGACCACGTAACATAAAACATACATAAAATGTAAAGTTATCAACGGCCATAGTACATTAACGTTTCAAAGTTGGGAATTTTGAAACGCTTACATGATTGGAATTTAGTTTATTGACGATGACAAGTCATTAACTCAACTCAAAGTTTAACTTTTAATCAATCAGGATAAAAAAACTCTACATCCTTTGTTATGTTGCACTGGTTACCACGTCATTTCGGATCCACCCGATCCACTAACGGTGCTTTTAGGTACCCTAAGCACCGGTCATAGTTCTCGCCGAAGGGCTGGCGACAAAGGGCTCGGCGAGTAAATTAACCCACAGACACGGCCCACTTCTCAGTGGGTTGTGTTTCCGATCCTGTGGTAGATCCTGCGAAGCACGGCTCTTGCTAGGGTTCGTGTTAGCAACATCGTCAGGTTTGAGCCCCGTGAGCTCACCTATTAGTTAAGGTTACCCTGATATGGTATCTCTAGACCATCAGCTTAGGTAGGAAAAACAGCTGTAGGAATTCGTACAGTATTTGTTTGGTTTTAGGTATAATACCGTCTGTACCGAGTGCACCTCTGAGCTACAACAGTTAATTTCTTTTGTAAATTCAACTTTCACTGTTGATCAGGTAACGCTTAAAATCAACGTAAATCGCCTTAAGCGGTCACCAACCTAACTAATTTTGATATTTGGGAGTCAACAGTGTTAACGTGTCGGGTTAGTTTCTGAGCTACGAGTAAGTATTTAAGCGTATAGATTCGGTGAAAGTGATTTTGATTAATCACTACTTTATTAATGTAATTAAATAGATCATTTCGTAGATCAAGATATATTCTTAGCATACATTGCGCTTCTTTACAAATGTTAGATAATTTAGACGGAATTCGTCGAATGCCGCAGAAGTTTTGGCGTTTCGCCTTGTTTGTGTTTTTCTATTCAATCTCATAGTATTTTATGCGGTTTTCACGAGTCGTAGAAAATTAGTGAATAATCTTAATTATACACTACTTAATCTTTTAATCATTATATTGTTATGTATACCTAACTTCTGCAGTTACGAATACTACAGAGCTTTCGGACGACTGATCTATTTATTTATACGTACGTAACGTAAAAAAAAACAACTTTACGAGAAGTCAAATATGTACTACCTACATATGATAGACGTATAGATCTTCTATGTGTTTTTACAATTAATTGCTCGAAATCGAAATATTGAATTACGGTTAACAGGAATGTACGCGCCTAATGCCGGCCACTCACATGCGCGAGAATATTCGTACATTGTAGGAATGTTCGCGCGCATGTGAAGGGCTGTCAGACATTCATTCGCAAAGTTAGCGGCTACGGCTGTGCAAATGGGTTCGGTATTCAATTTGCGAACCCGTTTGCGATTCCTGCTACACTTGTTTACGAATGTCTCACGAATTTCTCTACTTTTTTAATTCGTCAATAGAGCATTGAGGAGAAAAAGAGTTTTTAATTTTTTCCCAGGCGTCATTAACGGCCATTCTGTTTTTATGGGATTTCTTTTGAGGGTCCCATATGGTCGACTCATTTTACAGGAGTTCAATGAACTCCATCACCTTGGTGTTGTTCCAATCCATGATGAGGGTACGCTACATAGTAGACGTCACGAACTATGAAAATGGCGAAACGTCCGTTACCTTCACAATCGTGGGCGGAACTGGTCACACGAATGTGTGGAAGACTACGCGAAGGATCGCGGTTCGCGCACTTTGATGTCCGTTAAAAAACCGACACAGCTTGGAAAACCGCGAATGCAGCGAAAACTTTGCATAATCATTTGCAAATGTCGTCCTACACTTGTAAGTTTGCGTATTCGTGCGAATGTGAGTGACCGGTATAACAAGAATGCCAAAATTTAGAGATTCAGAGGAAGAATGAATTGAGGTCAGAGGTTCAAAGTTCAAACCATTTACATTGACTGTAACATCTGGTGTTAAATAAACTTGACGTGAAAATTACCACTATGTTACATAATTGTGGTGTTTTAATATTATATTTTAAAGTAATTTAACAATAATATTACAGGTGCGATAGTATGTATGTGTAGGTAATAGTTATTTACGGAGCAATGGCTAGGCATTTTTTATAAAGATAAATAGATGTTTGTATGTACATAATTATTCTTTCGGATTTCGTTGAATGTTTTCCAGACAGTTTTACTGTTGAGGATCTACCGACATTGACGTTATTGATATGAATAAAATTAAGATACTGAATACATATTTTACTTTAATTTTGGATTTGCTTAAGCGGAATAAAACTTAAATCTTTGTGAACCTCGAATAAATCACATGCTATTTTACAATTACATGAGTTAACTAAGCTCAGAGTTTGTTTTTAATATATTGTGTTTTAGTATTTTCTATGGTGCCTTGAGAAATAGATTCATTCTCAGTATTTTGGGATTCGTATTTCCCAGAGCTTACTAGATATTCCGGCGCCTTAGTAATACGAATCGACATAAATACTTCTGTGCGCCGCGTTGGGAACCGGCGATCAACCGTCCCGGCGAAGCTGGAGAAGCCTTTGACCCACCAGATATCTTTCCATCCTAAAAATTAATTACCATAATTTTCGCGAGCCATTTCAAATACACTACTAGGTATTATGAAACATTTGACATATTAAATTACACATTGAATGATTACATTTCGCAAAAACGCGTTATCTAAGATCCGTCAAAATATGATTTTTGTTCATCTTAATTATATTACTGCAGGAGTCCGCACACTGTTTTAATGCCATGAAAAAACAGATTCTATTTTGACGTCCATAAAAGATTAAACCTAATGATCGAAAATAAATCTCTCTAAATGTTAATTTATTTTGCAAGTTTAATTTTAATTTAATGTTTAATTAGCAAGTTAAACTTTGCAAAATTTTTAATTTTTTTTTAAAAACTTTCTATTCTAGTACGTATTTGGTTTATTTTTTGACTTTTACGCATTTTTGCTGTCCAGTGACTAAATAAATTACATATAAATTATCTATCTATCTATCTCTTAGGTTTATGGCGTTTCCTTTTAGATTTCGCCAATGTCAAGTGTATTTAATACTCTGCTTTCTATAGCGGGCTTCGTGAACGAGCAAGGTCACAGATATTCACTAAGAATTAAGTGAGTAGCTAAGAATGTTTGATGACAGGATCTCTGTTGATTTAAAATGCCAATGACACAAATTGAAGTTGAATTTGACATTTCATATTAAATATAGAGGATATTGATAATTGTTATAGCTTTTAGGAAAGGTTTATTCTAACTAGAGGTCCCGTAGTAGTCGAAATTCGACTATAATTAATTGGAATTGTAAGTTTGTACACTATTATGATTGTATTTTATACTTCTATAATCACAAATTTCGCCAAGACTACACTATAAATAATATTAACAAAGACGAACAATATTTAATCTCAATTTGACAACAGACGTCAAGAACAAAAGTTTGACAATATATAGTATGCATGCGTGTGTGCGTCAAATACATGGTATGTAGTGTGTGTAATGTTTTCTTTATTGATTTAATGTATCTTTTATGCATTATTTTAAAAAATATTAGCATTGTGCACTTCTTCTCTATATTCTCTATAAGTGTGGAAAATTTCATACTCCTCCGTCCGCGAAAATTTCGTAAAAAGGGATCCAAAGTTTTTGCTTCACGTATTAATATATAGATTGAGAAGTTCTGGATGCTTCGGTCTTTTCATAAAAAAATAACATTAACGATCTGTTTTGTATTTTTTTTAAAAGGAAACTTAGCACACCATTAAAATGTTGATTAACAGTAAAATACCTTACTTGTCCGTGACCACGAAAACTGTGGAGTATTATTCTATTATTAGTAGTATTCCAAATTACGGATATAATAATATGAATTTAACAAATACTAGATTAAATCGTTAAATTAGAAACAGCAGAATTTATTTATTTTAAATCACCGAGCACTAACACAGAGCTGTTTCATGAATTTATTCAAAACCCCGTCTTGCTTTTTCGTGATTCTTGACACGTATTATGTCCCGCAAAACAATGATAGTTTCTATTCCTTTAAAAACGTGGACTGGAATTTTTATGTTGAAGTGTATTTAGCTGGAATATGAGGCTACCAATAATCATAATTCTGCTGATATCAGACACTTTGGTGCAAATATTACTATTAGTTCAAATATTGCGAGTTTCTTCATTAGTATCGATTATGGGTGTAGAAGCAGAGCTCTGTGTGCTTAGTGCGAGTTTTTTAACGTTATCGATAGCGTAAAAGTTAGCTCATATTTGTATGGAATGGGATCGTTCGCCTACGTCTGCCGCTAGGGGCTCTGTTCAAACTGCATACAAAATTGGGTTAACTTTTACGCTATCGAGAACGTTAAAAAACTCGCACTAAGCACTTTGGGCCTCGGCGTATCCTCGAAATGATATTTCAAGGTGATCTGAATCAAGAAACGATTCAATACAATAAAAAGAAAGGACACTGCAAATTTTTAGTTGGTCATGTTACAACTAGAAACTTCGATATTGGCTCTTATTCCATTGGTAGGAAGATATTTTATCCTTATGCATAAACAAGAAAATGTTTCAAGGCGGTATCCACTTTGAAATATCTTCGGTAATAACTTTGAGCGATATTTTTATACACGGCATCTGTAGAGTTCCGAAACTATTTTGATTTGCACATTCTTAGACGAAAAGCGCCAATCAATTTAATTCGATTACACCTTGACATCTACCAATGTGTGTTTTATCAAACAACCGGGTCGTGGTCACGATTTTCATTTATCAGTATTAAAAACATCAATGATAACTGTTGTTAGTTTGCAATCTAAGGGTACCTACTACATTCATACACGCGACACGTAAGCACAGATTACATGTAATCGCAACAATTATATAAATAAAATTGAAGTGTCTGTTATTGAAATAACCGCTTTATGGATATATATATATGGCACATACACCAAAATAACATTTTTTGTCTGTCTGTTGTTCCGGCTAATCTCTGGAACGGCTGGACCGATTTTGATCCTGACACAATTTCTTCTTCATTGACGCCATTTCTTCGAAAATGAGCGAGGCCAGGCAATAACAGTAAATTCTGATCGCTACACAGCAATGTTACGTAACTTTTTCTTTCCACAACTGCATAATTTTGAAGCCTATAACAGCAGGACCTGGTTTCAACAAGATGGCGCGACATCCCATACATCCAATGAGTCTTTGGCAGTTGTCATTCCCGATCCTGCGGACAGAATGGAAAGCAGTCGACGTCGCCCAAAACACGTCATCTCGGATCCTCCTGATCCATTAACGGTGCTTTTAGGTACTTCAAGCACCGGTCACCGTTCTCGTCGAACCCGTCGCTTGCGACGAAGGGCTCGACGAGTAAATTAACTCTCAGACACAGCCCACTGAGTTTCTCGCCGGATCTTCTCAGTGGNGCTCGCGTTACTTGGTGCGTCAGAACTCTCGAAAGATTCCACGCAGGATCCTCAAATGCTGTATACAACATTGTATCAGGTGACGAATCCTGGATATACGTGTACGAACCCGAAACAAAAAACCAGTCACGAGTTTGGGTGTTCGAAAATGAGTTAAAGCCAACAAAAATTGTTCGTTCACGGAGTGTTGCAAAAAAAAAATGGTGGCCACGTTTGTCTGTAAAACCGGCCATGTTACGTCTATTCCTCTTGACAAAGAACGGTTAATGCAGAATGGTATGCTAGCATTTATTTGCCACAGGTCGTTTCTGAATTCCGTAAAGAGAACTGCAACCGCCGCATCATCCTCCATCACGACAATGCGAGTTCTCACACCGCGCACAGAACAAAAGAGTTTTTAGAGCAAGAAAACAGAATTATTAGACCATCCGCCGTACAGCCCTGACCTAATGATTTCTATACTTTCTCTAAAATAAAGAATAAATTGCGAGGACAGAGATTTTCATCACCTGAAGAAGCTGTGGAGTCCGCCTACAAAACGGCTATTTTGGAGACCCCCAACTTCCGAATGGAATGGTTGCTTCAATGATTGGTTCCATCGTATGGAAAAATGTGTCAAATTTCGCGGAGAATACTTCGAAAAGCAATAAATATATTTTTAAATAGTAATGTTGTGTCACTTCGTTAATTCCCGAAATTTTCAGTGCCGCCCTCGTACACCAAAATAACATTTTTTACAGTTTTTGTCTGTCTGTCTGTCTGTCTGACTGTCTGTTCCGGCTAATCTCTGGAACGGCTGGACCGATTTTGACGAGACTTTCACTGATAGGTAGCTGATGATATAAGGAGTAACTTAGACTGGATGATATAAGAAGTAACTAGGCTTTTTAGACTAGCTTTGCCCCCCGGCGTCACCCGCGGGTAACATCGTGGGACTCAGCTATCAATAATAAAATTTAATGTTTCCGAAGCCAAGCCAGGGCGGGTCGCTAGTCTGAACTAATATTAACCTTGTAAAATTTTGTGTGTTTGTTTTTTATTAATGCACAGATTTATAATTTTGATGAGCACGTTGTACTTTTTAACATGTTAAATAATATGAACCATGCAACACGGTGTATATCCGCTATTATAAGTTCGCCAGTAAGTATGGAAGGTACAGGTTAGGTAAACTACCTTATATAAGGGACTTTTTTTTCCTACCTAATCTGATAGCCTTGAGAGGCTATATCAGCGTAACCTTAACTAGTAGGTGAGCTCACGGGGCTCAAACCGGAGTGCTGCTAACACTGACCCTAGCAAGAGCAGTGCTTCGCAGAATCTACCACCGGATCAGAAACGCGACCCACTGAGAAGATCCGGCGAGAAACTCCGTGGGCCATAAGGGACGAGTGTGGTTAGTACGAGTTTTTTAACGTTGTCGATAGCGTAAAAGTTAGTCTAATTTTGTATGCAGTGTGAACAGCGCCCCTAGCGGCAAACGTAAGCAAACGATCCGATTCCCTACAAATACAATGAGCTAACTTTTACGCTATCGAGAACGTTAAAAAACTCGCACTAAGCACACACTTTTTAACTGGTGGTAAGACCTCTTGTCCGCACGGGTAGGTACCCTGCCTATTTCTGTCGTGAGGCAGTAAGGCGTTTTGGTTTGAAGGGCTGTACAGCCGTTGTAACTATACTTGAGACCTTAGAACTCTTAAGGTGGGTGGCGCATTTACGTTGTAGATTTCTATGGGCTCCAGTAACCACTTAACATCAGGTGGGCTGTGAACTCGTCCAACCATCTAAGCGATAATAAAAAAAATGTCATTTCAATTACAAACGACATAGCTTAGAACATCTTGAAATCGAAAATAAGAATAAGTGAGAGATACACAATAAAAAAAATGCACGCTTAAGTGTTACACGTTGTTACCCAAAACTGACCTCCGGGGTCTTCACATATTTGTATTTCCGAAACGACCCGATCCTTCAGACCTCACGATCCGTTACACACCGCGTGTAATGATGCCGTATTTCTGATGCATCACAAAACGTGATGGTTTTATCGCGCTCGCTTAGTGAAGAGCGAACACATCATTAGGGACGAAGCGAGGCGGTCTAGACGTATCCGTGCGGGATCTTCGACGGAAACTGTCGTCTGCATTGAATAAGAATAAGTTTTCGTCGTCTAGTATTTTTTTTATTGCTTAGACGGGTGAACGAGCTTACAACCCACCTGGTGTTATTGGAGCCCATAGAAATCTACAACGTAAATGCGCCACCCATCTTAAGATAAGAGTTCTAAGATCTCAGTATAGTTACAACCGTGGTTACAACGTCTGCCCCACCCTTCAAACCGAAACGCATTACTGCTTCACGGCAAAAATTGGCAGGGTAGTGGTACCCGTGCGGACTCACAAGAGGTCCTACCACCAGTAATTACGCAAATTATAATTTTGCGGGTTTGATTTTTATTACACGTTGTTATTCCTTCACCGTGGGAGGCAATCGTGAACATTAAATTTGTTAAGCAGGTATTTTATTAGAAAAATTGGTACCCGCCTGCGGGATTCGAACACCCGTGCATCGCAAGATACGAATGCACCGGACGTCTTATCCTTCAGGCCACGATGACTTTATAATTAATTAGCGTCCTAAATACACTATAGTTACTTAACAATTGTTTTTAACTTTCGTCAAGTAAGTAATGTAATTGATAACATCATTTAGTAGTCTGACCTCGACATGTCTCTTCTGCAAGAATGACCATAACACAAAAGCCTAACATAAAAAAAAGTGAAAGCTATTTAGACTTTTTTGAACCTACATACCATATCCAATGTTGGACATAGTATAGTACTCTCCCGAGGTTCGCAAAAGTGACCGGTCCGGCGTAGCCTGCATCCTTGCCCTATTAATCTTACTTCACACAAGAAAAACAGCTCAGGACGACTGACAAAACGCCTAACAGCCAGTAAAAACTTTTATTGCTCAATTTTGAATCGGAAACGCTGACAATGACAAAATCACATTCCACGTTTTTATGACCAAAGCCCAACGAATTACACGATAACATTGTTATTACATTTTTGTTTCTATTGAGAACATTAAGATTTGAATTTGAAGATGATATATTTTTATTATTTTTTTGTTAATGTCTATAGTATAAATAATTAAATTAATTAGATTGTACTCATCTACCCACTCATGTAAAGCTTTCCTTCTTTGAGAACGGTTAGCTGGTAGATAACTCAATTGTTGAGTTAAGCTCGCCATTTTTTATATCTTATCGCAATTACTGTATTGTATTAACAGTGTGTGCAAATAAAGAATAAAGAATGTTTTGACACATAAAATTATCGCTGTTCCACAGTATTCCACAGTTATTGAGATGTTCGTAGTTACTTTAAGCGGTCAACTACATGAGAACTATATTTATGATTTAGGATTTTGAACAATATTGGAAATTTTTTCCTTACCTATTAGCTAGTAGCCTAAGGGGCTATATATAGCTATGCTGAGACCGGATTGGAGATAACGTGTATATGATAACTAAAAAAATCGATAGCTTAGTCAGTGGCTTAGTCATTTGTCAACCCATAGACACAGCCCACTGAGTTTTACGCCGGATCTTCTCAGTGGGTTGCGTTTCAAATCCGGTGGTAGATTCTGCGAAACACTGCTCTTGGTAGGGCCAGTGTTAACAACACTCCGGTTTGTGTCCCGTGAGCTCACCTACATGTTGGGGCGAAGCTGAAATAGGCTCTCAAGGCTATCGGCATAGGTAGGAAAAAAAAAGTAATTTGTTTGAAGTAGGGTTAAGAAGAAGAATGTAAGCAAAACTTGGCTGTGTCCCAGGTACGAGTATGCTCCTCTGTTTTCAGATACAATAAAATGCGTTTCAAAAATATTGCCCAAGGGAATAAATACCATAGCGAAAATGTTCAGCATAAAATCTTACTATATCTAATTGCGCTTAAACTAATTTATTCATTTTGAAGGGCAAAATTAAACATAGTTTTGGTTTAAGCTATGATCTCATTTTGACCTATGATTTAATATTCAAAATGCCAGACTTAGTTTTAAAGTAGGACATTAAATTTTCGCACCAATTTCCAACAACCTTCTGAGTGAGTGAGTGTTGATTTCTGTAAGCAAAGAGAGTGTATTATTTTGAAGTAAATAAATTTTAAGGTGTATTCTAGATCTCTACTTGTCACTCACTACTAACACAGTACGAATCCATATCAATCAACGTAATTTTATTGAAACTAGAGGTCTCGCAGTAGTCGAAATTCGACTATAATTAATTGGAATTGTAAGTTTGTACACTAATTACGATTGTATTTTATACTTCTATAATCACAAATTTCGCCAAGACTACACTATAAAAAATATTAACAAAGACAGACAATATTTAATCTATTCTCAATTTGACAATAGACGCCAAGAACAAAAGTTTGACAATAAATAGTATGCATGCGTGTGTGCGTCAAATACATGGTATGTAGTGTGTGTAATGTTTTCTTTATTGATATAATGTATCGTTTATGCATTATTTAAAAAAAAAATTAGCATTGTGCACTTCTTCTCTATATTCTCTATAAGTGTGAAAAATTTCATTCTCCTCCATCCGCGCAGTTTTCGTAAAAAGGGATACAAAGTTTTTGCTTCACGTATTAATATATAGATATACTTATATATCTGTAATAATGCATATTATTTACATTGAAAATCATACGTCAAGAACGAACATTGGAACATTGAGAGAATGAAGTGACATTTCGTCAAATAAAACTATACGTTATGTAATAAGTAACTAATATTTAAATTGAAACAAAAAACCTTGAAGACTTAAGTTACCAGTCCATTGTTACTCTATATTAAAGCAATACATGTATTGGAATATGAGATCTGTTAATATGTGCAGTTTAGAAATACTTTTATTAACACACTTCATATTACGGAGTATTCAAATGGCTGACCTAATTATTATATTATGTTTTATTTAAATTTGAAACAAGTTTAGCCATGTTTACGAGAAGAAGTTTGTGATGGAATGTAGCTTGCAGCAACATAAGAGTTTGCGATAATTATATATGCGCAGATTTTTCTATGATTAATTTAAAAATATATTTGCCAAAATAAAAATAACACAGGACAGATTTCAGTACAATCATGTTTTTTTTATTAATAGCCGGTAAATTTTTCAAAATATCAATCACAAAACTATAGAAAATGTCATAATAGGTGCATCCAATCCAATTCTTAAGGTATGATTATGATAGCATTTCCGTCACAAGACGAAGCCTAGTTGTTTATACATGGAAGCAGAATCTTTGGACGTCGTTTTCTCTGACTTCAAGACGTCCGATTAAATTGAAAAATTTGCAAACGCGTCATATAACTTAATACATTACCTAGATTAAGTTCAAACTTATATTAGTGCTAAGAGTTCTGGATCATGAGTAATTGAATCGAGCGCGTTCGTATGTCTTACGTTATTCCTTCTGAATTATTACGTAATGACGTTTTCAACTTTGCCCCGACTGAGTTCATATTTATCGAAATTAATGAACTTGGATTATGATTGCCGACATTAATGTTTTATGGTTTCGTAACGAAATGGAACTTTTTAGTGGTGGTAAGACCTCTTGTGAGTCCGCACGGGTAGGTACCACCACCCTATTTCTGCCGCGAAAAAGTAATGCGTTTCGGTTTGAAGGGTGGGACAGCCGTTGTAACTATACCGAGACCTTAGAACTTATATCTCAGGGTGGGTGGCGCATTTACGTTGTAGTTTTCTATGGGCTCCAGTAACCACTTAACGCCAGGTGGGCTGTGAGCTCGTCCACTCATCTAAGCAATAAATAAAAATAAAAAACTTACCATTAGTTTCTATTTATTAACATCTACCCTTAAGTTAATACAATTTCTATGCGTTTTAATATGCGTCAAGACCTATATTTTGTAATGGTCTACTCTCTGGCAAGGATTAGCCTATCCCGGCTCTAACTATCGTGCAAGGTGTGCTTTGCATAAGGGCGCAGCGGCGTTAGGGGCCACTGCCCTTTTTTTTTCTTACTGCTAATAACCTTGAGGTCTCAATTTGGAGATTTTGATAACAGTAGCCCTAGCAAGAGCAGTGGTTCGTTGAATCTACCACCGCATCGGAATCGCGACCGACTGAGAAGATCCGGTGAAAAACTCAGTGGGCTGTGGACGAACCCGATCTGATATGTAAATACATACAAATAATCGGGACCAAATCAAATTTGACCATCTAGATCTAATTTACGATTCCCCGCACTATGAACACCAGATAATGATATAATAAACACATTTATGCGTTCATGTAAAGAATTAAAACGTGCACAAAGAACAAACCGAACTATACGCCACTGATGTCTGACTTATGAGAATCGAACCCACAACACTCGGTCTAGTATTCAAGAGCGCTTATAGTCACTGCGTCACTGAGTTAGACAATAATCAATCTGTGTTCATTAACTAATAAACTAAATAACAAATCATGCAGGGAATTTAAGGTTTCGTGGGACGCGGTGTTGAAGTTTGTATGTGTAAGTAATGGCAGACAACACTTGTCACATGTAAAGTAACAGTTTTCGAATATTGGAATGCTTATTTAAATGCCTTAAAGAGATGATGTTGAAAGAGAACTTCAGTGATGACTTTACTTTTCATCTAGACACGGACAGTGCAACATCTTAGGGTTTTATAAATATGTATGTAATAGTGTACAAAGTGTTTGCAATATTTACGATCTACGATCGATGATTTAAGCCATGAAGCAGTGTTTTTAAAATAGCCCCTTACCTCCAGAGTCCAGTCCCCTCAAATAGAACCGTCCAACACGCGGAGAGCGTCCGCCAACTATCGCCTCTTTAGATTTCGTGACAGCGAAATATGAACTAGCTTATTACATTGGACTCGCTTTGCCAGACGATTTTTTATTTAATGTTATCGCTACCAAACATCTCAGCATCAGACGCTGGGACAATTTGAAGATTTCTTGAAAAATAACCGAAATTAGTCTTTTAGTTTCGGAATCGATAGGAAACATAAATACTGGTGGTAGGACCTATTGTGAGTCCGCACGGGTAAGTACCACCACCCTGCCTATTTCTGCCGTCAAACAGTAATGCGTTTCGGTTTGTAGGGTGGGGCAGCCGTTGTAACTATACTTGAGATCTTAGAACTTATATCTCAAGGTGGGTGGCGCATTTACGTTGTAGTTTTCTATGGGCTCCAGTAACCACTTAACACCAGGTGGGCTGTGAGCTCGTAAATGCGCCACCCAATTTGAGATATTAGTTCTAAGGCCTCAGTTACAACGGCTGCCCCGCCCTTCAAACCGAAACGCATTACTGCTTCACGGCAGAAATAGACGAGGTGGTGGTACCTACCCGTGCGGACTCACAAGAGGTCCTACCATCACTAAAATCGGTTGTCCGTTTTTAGCTTAGCAAATTAATATTTTGTGAACGTACATTCAGGGAATTCTCATTATATTAAACAAGCACTATTTCAAAATTTACTTTAATCTAGTAATAGGATATGACAATCTAACGATCTGCTATGCGATTAAGATCGTATTATCAAATACTTTAGTTAGAAAGAGAAACTCGTCTCCAATCAGGCTATCTTGTAGGCATCTTTCGAAGCAAAAATTATTGCATACAAACTCAACCATTGTTGATTAGACTTTAAAAATAGAGCTTACAAATGAATTTCGACCTAAGACCAGCTTTTTAAGGTGCAAATTTCATTTCATTTTTCACGTCTCACCTTTCGCATAGATAAGAATTATTGGATGCCAATCGAATTTAGTGATGCGCTGTATTTCATTGTCATACTGATTTCAAGAAAGCTGATCTGATACAATGCCATTGCCATGAAGACGATCAATGATTTTACTTGATTGAAAATAATCTAATACAAAATATGTAGAAGAAATAAAAATCTATTTACTGTTTTAAAATTATATTTAAATTTATAATTTATTATATTTTTTAATGAAAATCAAAAGCACACTAACAATTGGATAGTCGAAATATGTCAATGATTGAATCGAATTATAATTAAAAAACATTTCAAATTGATAGCCGGTCTGAAATGAGTTGTAAGCAAAGCAGACAGACACGAAAGGATTGGCGCAAATCGGATATCAATAATAGGAAATCATAATTGCGGTTCCGAATCTTTTTTTGTTTATTTATGCGTTATTACTTTTGTCCCGGTTGCCTTTCCAGTTGCACCAGGACAAGTGGGCTAGCAGAGGCTCAGCCAGGAGGGGTGGGATTTGCTAACAGCTGTCCGAGCGCCTCCAAAGGAGACCTAACAACTCAAGAGCAGCTGCTTCGCGAGTGAATCTACTATCGTATCGGAATCGCGACCCGTTGAGAAGATCCGGCGAGAAGCTCAGCAGCCTGATGCTTAGGTTAGGGATTCCGAATCCATGATAGACTATGGCTATAAGCAATATCGATTTATGAGTTGTATATCGAGATAAACGTAAATACATCTACTTATGCTGATTGAGTTTAAATAGTTTAGAATCGCTGATTTCTGAAAACGAATTAAACGCAGTTTTCCCTTCTTTTTTCAAAAAATTAAAATGTGACCAGCTTCATAACTACATTTCGTTTATATGAACTTCGAATAAAATAGTTATAAATATGTACCTATAACTTTAATTTATTGTAATATTTCCCAAACAATAGATGTATTTTAATTTATATCCACATATAAAATCTCACGTCGATCGTTCGTTATATATTAAATGAGTCGACTATTATCAAAGCCGGCAATCTGACTTTTGGACAATTATTGGTAAATCAGAAAAACGAATTATTGACTTTGTATTCCATTGGCAGTCACAAAACTCTTCGGAACGACGTCTTAGATAAATAACAGGTTAACTATTAACCTTTATTTAATGCAGGTTTTGAACCGTATTCTTTGAAGCAGACGATTATATTCAAATCAATCTGTATTGACATATCAATAACATTTTTTTGTCCAAATGCACAGATTGCCACCTTTGATAATAGACGACTCAAATATGCAATCACGATCATCAGTCCTTAGAATTGTAACTTAATAATAAAAGGTCATACAGTTACATTGGAATGGCGCCAAAAGACAAATAACATTTTTCTTAAGCAGTTCTTTTTAATATACATTTTCCAAATAATGAACATTAAAATGAAGACGTCGTGGCCTAAAGGATAAGATGCACGGTGCATTCGTATCAAACGATGCACCGGTGTTCGAATCCCGCAGGCGGATACCAATATTTCTAATGAAATACGTACTTAACAAATGTTCACGATTGACTTCCACGGTGAAGAAATAGCATCGTGTAATAAAAATCAAACCCACCAAATTATAATGTGCGGGATTACTGGTGGTAGGATGTCTTGTGAGTCCGCACGGGTAGGTACCACCACTCAGCCCATTTCTGCCGTGACGCAGTAATGAGTTTCGGTTTGATGGATGGTACAGAAATTATACTGTAAATACTGAGACTTAGAATCGATGTCTCGAGTTCTCGGGCCCATAGACATCTACAACGTAAATGCCGCCACCCACCCAGAGGTATTAGTTCTAAGGTCTCAGTGTAGTTACCACGGCTGCCCCACTCTTCAAACCGAAACGTATTACTGCTTCACGGCAAGAATAGGCAGGGTGCTGGTACCTACGCATGCGGGCTCTCAAGACGTCTTACCACCAGTGAGAACAGCCTGGGGAATTAATAAATAAAAAGGCAGTAAACTCTAGGTACACGATATGTCCTACCACCAGAAAAAGCAGTTTGGCGATCGCACATCTATTTTATATAATTGGGAAATAAATAGCACACACAATATAGGTATCATAATCAAATGAAATCTTACCCTACATATTGAATGTGAGATTATGAAATTGTATGAAGTAATAGTATTTTAAATTTTAATTTAAAGGCAAAATTGAAACGTGACTGAACAATTAACTTCAAGTAAATTCCAAAGGAAAACAGCACGAGTTACATATATTTACTTTACGACTTCGTTTCAGTCACAAACAATTAAGTTTTCGATATTCGCAGCCTTCGTTGGAAGCTCTCGACCGCAGGCGAGTGACCTACACGGCGTAGGATTTTTCGCGCATCCCTTCGAGCCGTGGTAGACAATAAAAGCGAGTGCTCTGGCAATACCGCACAGTTCGCGCCTAAACGTTAGCGCTGCGTACGCACGGTGAGTTTTCAGTACCGTAACACACTATCAACGTAAAAAGTGGACGTTGCATTCGAAATAAGGCTTACAGTGTTGTGATTTCAGTGTCTTTGCTTTATTAATTTTTTTTAATAATTAATACCATTTATGGAATGTTTAGTCGTTTTAAATAAGGTTGCATTTTGAAATTCAGGAAAAAAGACGCTCAATAGTTTATGGGTCGTGAATTATTTTACAAATTTTTTTTTTTTTAATTACTGCTTTTAGCATCGCAACGTTTTTTTTTTTAATTGTGGGCGTGTTGGCTATTCTAATCGAATCAGTATAGCAGAGTAAGAACGTCTGCCCACTGAGTTTCTCCCTGGATCTTCTTGGTGGGTCGCGATTCCGATTCGGTGGTAGATTCTGCGAAGAACTGCTCTTACTAGGACTAGTGTTAGCAAATTCACTCAGGTTGAGCTCGTGAGCTCACCTACCCGTCCGGGGGAAGCTGTAATTGCCCCTTAGGCTACCAGCGAATAGGTAGGAACAAAGAAGAAGAACGCACCATCCACGAGCTAGGACGTTTTCTATGCCACATTATTTTAACAATCTAGGACCTCAATATGGGATCTTCATATCGTGATGCCCCTAGGCTGCGGCAACTATTAACACGTTCAAAGCGGACAATATGTTGTAATTAGAACATTTTAGATACGGTATTCGTCTCTTATATTAAATCAATGTTGTGTTTAATTTGTATGATATGCGATAAATACTCTACATGTTGAATAGGTATAAAAGTCAGCCGCGGTTGAAATTTTTTTTGTCAATGCTATAAAAAAGACAAACCACACGTCGGTTATTTTAATATGCAGCCAATCAAAATTAAGTTTTCAATCAATCGTCTTTAAAAATCAAACTACGCCCTCCGCATGACAGAGTCGTCCAAGTCTTTCTTAGCCCACCGCAAGGGAGATACATACGTACGAGGCATATCAGACCTTGTTACGCACTTAACGTTAACCTGGCCAAGTGAACAAATACCTGAGCTCACTGCGAATTTCAAATCACACAATCTTAACTACGTATTTCGATGTTAATAATGACATTATATGGTATTCATACAAAACATACGTACATACCTACGTAGTCTTTTTTTTTTAAATAAACCACAACAACAATTACCAGCTAATTTTCTCATACAATAAAAGGTTACATACTTTTCACATTACCTACAGCATTTTTCCCGGACTAATCTTTGACAATGCAAGCTTTTTGCATACGGTAATAACAATTGTAGCGATTTGTGCCGAATGTGCACGTGAATTATTTCTTTTTCATTTTAATTGTAGTTTGGGAATGTCGTAGTTTCCGTTTGAACGTGTTCAGACAAGACTAGGTGTGTGCATATTGTGTAGAAAATCGGTAATCGACACGGAAATACTTGACTGAATAGAGACAGCCAGCTGAGACAGAATTAGAAGATCTTCCGCCGAGCGGGTGTAATTGCTCGGTAGACTGACGATCCGAATGTTGTCGTTCGGAACATGTATATATGCTAGCTTATCTTGAAAATGTCGTAAGCGAGATTCAGGCATCTCTCAAATATCTTGTGTTATATGATGGCTGCCCGCCACAATGGAAAACGAAACATCGTAAATACGTATACAGGGTGTTTATGGATCGTTTGGAAAATGAAACGATCTTATACTATCTACCAACGGAAAACATTGTTAGTAATAAATTTTAACGATAGACTACTGAGATAGAATTAGATTTATGGAAAACGAAGCGTCGTAAATATACAGACAGAGTGCTTAGAGATTGCTTGGAAGACGAAACGATCGCTTCTACCCAACTTCAATGGAAAAAAAAATTCAATAATTAATCTCAATAAATTTCGTAAACGCGCAATGTAAAGCAAATATAGTAGACGCTACTCGCTTTTTTTTTTGGATTAATTAGACCTGTGCACACCCCCACACTATTTGAAGTGGTTACGGTAAGCTATAGACATCAAAACCGGAATGACGCCACCTATCTTGAGACATGAGGCTGAAGCATAATATGTATAAAAAAATGGCTACCCCACCGTTCACTACGGAACGTAGGATTGCTTTGCAGCCGAAATAGGCAAATGGTGGACCCTACCCGTGCGAGTTTATAGTCCATCTTACGATTCCCATAAAACTGTACACGTCCATATTATTAATATATTAAAAACCTTTTTAACGTTTGTTAAAAATTATTAAATCAAATGTAAACTTTGTAGTTATGCATATAATTGAAATGAAATGAAATGAAAATAAGAAAAGTTTTTATGTAACAGTATTTATGGCCAGACTAGTTATTAATCATAAAATATGCGGGCGAAAGTGTTTGTGAACTTTTATATCCTCGTTGTAAAATTCATAAAATCATAGAGGGCACAAAATAATATCTTTTTTTATTGCTCAAATGCCAGAATGCCAAACGCTAGAAATAGGCAGGGTGGGGGTACCTACCCGTGTCGGTTCTCAATACCCCTTACCACCAAATTATGTGTATTTATTTGTACCTATGTATATGTCAAACACATAATTCGTCCATACCAAATTCTTTAATGCAACATCAATTATTTTAAATCGATAAATATTTGTGGATGTTCTCTAATTAATTTTCGACAAAATTTTAATTTGAAATACATATTAAATATTAAATTAATATGATATAAGTTCAATTGTCTACATTTATCTAAACAAAGACTCCGTACAATTACATACTATTCTCTTCTGTTTGCCAACCTTTTGTATTGTTCCTTTTTAACTATTCACGGGCTTTATTTAGAGTTGCAATCATTTTTGTTAGTAACAAGACTGTTTTCGGAATATCAATATCAAAAAGGAAAGCGGAATATTTTTCCAGCGCATTCCCAACCTAGTAGTTGTTCCTAACTTTCAATGCAAATAAAACGCATTACTGGTCGCAGCAGAAAATATGCCGGATGGTATTAGCCACCCGTACGGGGGTTTAAATACCACTCGCCTCAAGAACCATTTGAGAGTCATGCGTATAAACAGACGTAGAGTAAGATTTACCTACGGAACCTTAAGTACGTCTCGAATTCAATGAACGATTATGATTTGAAATTCGTAAAAAGAATAACCCGGTGAGTTTCTCGCCGGATCTTCTAGGCGGGTCGCGATTCCGATCCGGTGCTAGATTCTACTAAGCACGGCTAATTCTGACACGTTGAGCCCGTGAGCTCACTTACCCGTCCAAGCGTAGTTGGAATAACTCCGTAAACTACCAGCGATTACTGGTGGTAGGACCTCTTGTGAGTCCGCACGGGTAGGTACCACCGCCCCGCCTATTTCTGCCGTGAAGCAGTAATGCGTTTCGGTTTGAAGGGTGGGGCAGCCGTTGTGACTATACTGAGACCTTAGAACTATATCTCAAGGTGTGTGGCGCATTTACGTTGTAGATGTCTATGGGCTCCAGTAACCACTTAACACCAGGTGGGCTGTGAGCTCGTCCACACATCTAAGCAATAAAAAAAAAAAATAAAAAGATTAGGTAGTGAAAAACAAAAAGCTCATTACAATCACTAAAGAGCCATCAAAACACAGTGCATTCCTTACATCTGCGTAGCGCAAAATCATTATAAATAAATCGGCGTACCGCCCGGGGTTAGCATGTAACCGACCCTTAATGATAGTGGCGTGACTTGCGTGTGATCGGGGGGCTGTTTTGCAACAATCATTAGAGACGTTACATTGTTAAACGCGTTGTAGCTGATATTGGCTGCTCAGTAAATGATTCGTTTGCGTATCGACGCAGCATCGATAAACTATGCATCTGTTATTTAAAGTGCATGCCAGCAATACAATAAAAATATGAAAAGGACGTAAATGGATTCAATAAGCGGCTCGAGAGGTCTACA